>JAXQQM020079940.1:0-171656 GCA_034641835.2 Pinus albicaulis
GATCTGTTTTTACTCCTCTAAGTGGGAACCCATCCCCTTAGGGCTTTAGTACCCTCCACTTTTTGTGGAAGAGTTTCAGCTGTTTCAGCCGTCGGTTTCAGAGCTTCAGCCCCCTCTTTTTCCAGATCTGTGACCTCACTTCCAGATCCTTTGAAATCAGCCTCTTTTCCTTTCAAATCACCTCTCGTCGTTTTGTTTGGACCTCCTCTAAAGGCCTCTGCCTTGCCCCCCCCCGGTTTTTTGCTGATTTCCCTTTTTCCAGCCACCTTGCCTCTGTCTCTTGGCTGTGATCTGCACCCCTTATCTGCAGCTTTATCCTCCAGATCTCTGTCCCCTTTGACCCTAGATCTGTTGAGCTTCCTTTGTGTGCGTTTCCATAGTTTTTCCCTTTCTTTCCAGCATAGTTTTGAGAGACCCACCTTCTTGGGTTAAATAGATGCATACGTAGCTGTTATTTTTCTGTTATTTCAGCATTTTATTCTGTTCTCTGTAGGTTTATTTTCAGCTACGCAGCACACTTTTTTGCTCTCAACAATGGAAAGGGTTTAAAAATTAAAATTAACGCACACCACACACTGACCTTAAGTGAAGAAGCGCCTGGTTTACACCGCCTGGCAAAGACTCTAAAATCAATCATCACTGCACCTTATCTGCCCTTGACCTTCTTGATTCTGTCCCTTTCTGCCCTTGTCGGTTTCCTTCTTCCTGTCATCATTGCGCCCCCAAGGCGCCTTTCCCGGAGACTTCTTGGCCTTCATCCTCAGTTTCCGGTTGATCGACCTGCTCCGCACCGTCGTCGTCGAGCCAGTCCACCTTCGAGTCCACACTCCGACTCCTCTCCTGATTCATCGGGTCCCCCTTCTCCTTCCGGTTCTCCCCCTTTTACCTTCACCATGTCTGGATCAGGGCCTAACGCTAGTGGTTCTCCCGGCCCCAATGCCGGCCCTACTTCTAGCGGAACCGTCACAACCACTACTCCGGCCACCCCCGTGCTGCCGTACATTGCAGGCCTCAGCCTCCCCGATTTCCATCAGTTGATTAACGACCCCATTCACCATAATACTACCTGGCCCACTATGCCCACCAAGTTACCCTCCGATATCCCTAAGTTCGAGGGCCTTAATGGCGAAGACCCAACCAATCACGTCCGGTCTTTCCACATGTGGTGTTCCTCCAACTCCATTACCGATGACTCCATCCGTCTTCGTTTATTCCAACGCACGCTTACCGGCGAAGCTTCTAAATGGTATGTCGAACAGGCCACTTCCTCCCATACCACGTTCGAGACTCTTGCCCAAGCCTTCTTGTCGTACTTCCAACTCCCTCTCCGATACGACACTGGTACGGAGCTCTTGACTTCATTTAAGCAATCCTCTTCCACACGCCTTTCTGCCCATGTTCAGGAATGGCGACGAAGACGGAGCTTATGTCGAGCCCCTCCCTTTGAAGATCGGGTTTACATGGACTGGTTCCTTCGCACCCTCCCGTCTCCCATCGGCAAAGATGTCGCCTCTCACTTTCCTCAATCTGAAGACGCCGCCCTCCAAATAGCTTTAAAATATGACCTGATCTACGCTCAATCTGGTTATGTTTATACCGTTCTTCCTGACATCCCCAGGCCCGGTGGCGCTAACGCCCCGGGGGCATCTCATTCCGCCGACGGTATTGTTGGATCTCTTTCCCACCCCTCTGCTCACCCTCCTATGAGCCATGACCTCCCTCAGGGAGGGGCCAGCACCTCTAGCACTCTGCCCCCTCCCGGCAACATGTATCCAGGATACGGCATGCCTCCTCCTTTTGCCCAACCTCCTGCTTACCTCAATGCTGCCCAACCCAACCCTTACTTTTATCCGTAGCCTGGTGCGCCAGCTCCTCCAGCATATGCGCTTCCGCCTCCCTTGCCTCCTCACCACCTGCAACAGCCCTTACAACCCCCTCCAGGGCAAGTATTTGCGCAGCAGGGTGCGTTTAATCCCCCTTCTTCTCAAAGAAGGCGGAGAGGCAACCAGAACCCATCTGCCCCTGGTAACCGAGGTCCCAATTCTGGTCCGGACCCTAACACTAGCAACCAGCCTCAGGGCATTCCGCCCAGGCCGGACAGGCCGCTTCGCACAAACAAGCCCTGTTCGTGTTGCGGTGTTTACGGCCACTACACTCACGATTGTCCTCTCTTACCCCAGATGCGACAGATGTGGGAGTCTCAAGCCACATTGCGCGGACAACACGCCTCCCCTCATGCTCCTCCTAATGTGGCCACCACCCAGCCAGCTGTGTTCACTGATCCTTTCCCTCAACAGGGATTCGTGGCTACCCAACCGCCCGACAGCCAGGTAGCCGCCCCCCCTTCCATTTCTGGTTCCTCCGATTACCAGATCCTTATGATGCACTCCGATCCTTCCCCATCCGTCGACCTTCACCTTCAAACTCGGTCTCGCCAGTACCCCAAGCCTCCTGCTCAGTCTGCTCCCGAGTCTCCCTTTTCAGGTTCTGCAGAGCCTCTTTCGACATCCAATGGTCCCTTACACATCCCTCAACCCAAAGTTGAGGTTCATCCAAAGATTCCAAAGGGACCATTACGCCGAAATGCTGCTTCCGGTCGAGCCGCTCAGTCGTATAGCATAGTAGATGATTTGGCGCAATCCCCTGCCGCCATTTCCACCCTGGAACTCCTCCAGTCATGCCCTTCCCAAAGGAAGGCTCTACTATCTGCCGTGGGCGCTGTTGATCCTGCTGATGACCAAATGATTGTTTTCGACGCCACTCAATCGGACCATCCTCCTCTTCCTCCTTCCGTTGCTTTCCAAATCCCAGTCAAAATCCGGAACGCCACGGTATCCCGGTGTATAATTGATGAGGGGGCATCCACCTGTGTGATGTCCGCTTCGGTTTGGAAGCAACTCGGATCCCCTGAGCTGGCCCCTTCCACGATCACCCTTCGAGCGTGGGACGGCCATGCCTCCCAGCCTATTGGCCTGTTTCGTAACTGTCCCATCACCCTCGCCGGTAAGACTGTTTGCGTTGACGTCGAAGTCATTGACGCCCCTCTAGACTACAACATTCTATTGGGGCGAAGCTACACCTATGCCATGTCTGCTGTCCCATCCGTGGTTTTCCGCAAGATGTCTTTCCCACACAATGGGAAGATAGTCACTATTGACCAGCTATCTTATCATGAGCCGCCATCTCAGACCTCCTCCGAGACGACCATCTCTTCTGTAACCAACAAGCAAACCGTCGATTCTCTGACCAGTGTCTCCCCCGGCGTCTACAAAGATTCCACCTTGCTTGGTACTTTTCCTCATCTTCCCCCTCCTCCGCTCACTGATCCCAGCTTGTCGAATGTTTGCATGATGCAATCGTCTCAGGCCGCCCATAAGCGGCCTGCCTCGGCTAGTCAGCAACCTCCCCCCCGCCCTCCGCAACCCACTCCTAGCCATTCATCTCAGCCAGCCGGACCTCCTCCTTCTTGCCCTTCCCCTATAGCTGGTATCCCTGAACCCCTTTATCCTCCAGGCTCGGTCCCCCCTGGCCTTAACCATCTTGGAGCCATACCTCCTGGTCATTACCCTGCCGAACAGATCCCCTTCTTAGCTCCCCCTCCCGGAGTATATTCTGTCCCCGTCATGGCCACCCTCTCTCTCCCTAACTTGACCTTAGGCATTCCGGTTTGGTACCTTGACCCCCCAGCCGCCACCCCCCCTGGTCACCCCAAACCTTACATGGCTTTGACACCGGTTCAACCGGTCCCCCTCGCTTCCTCCATAGCCAACGTGCCCCCAGCACCTCCACAGGACCCTTCTCCTGTTGAGTCGGCTCCCGGGAAGAAAGGAAAAGCCCGCAAGGGGGCAACCAAAGACCAAACCACCACAACCACCTCGGCTCCTCCCCCACCCTCGAAGCCTTGTGCCTTATGTGATATCATCGGCCATGCCACCCATGCTTGTCCCGAGTTACCCCGTATTCGCCCCATGGTAAAAGTCGCGTTCCCCGACACTACGGCCCCTGAAACTCCCACTCCTGCTTCGACCGTCTCCAAGAACCCCAAGACTCTCCGCACCAACAAGCCTTGTGCTTTGTGCGGTGTCCATGGCCACTACTCCCATCATTGTCCTCACCTGACACATTACCGTGCCTCCCTTGAGGTGATCCGCGAGTATGAGGTTGAACAAAATCAATCCGCCTCTCCCATTCTCGCGCAGTATGCTGCCGACCAGCCTGAGGATCCCCCCGCTCCCATCCACATTCCCCCCCCTGATGTCCAGATGACGGAGTCTACAGTCACCATTCTTTACCTATCTTCCTCTGCACGACCTTCGGAGCCTAGCCCGTCTGCAACCTCCCCCGTTGTGTCCCTTGATACTCGAGATCACTCCACTTGTGTCTCTGTTGACCTTCGCAGCCCGAGTCCTCGCCATGTTTCCGATAGTTCTCATACATCACCTTGTTTGAGTTTTGTTCATCCTGCCCTTTCCCCCCGCCATTACCGCTCGATGCCTTCTGTCCCCTCACGCTGCCATCATTTCCTTTCATCCCCTCATGTATTGTCTTGTCACACCACCTTGCACATCCCCCCGTCCACATCCTTTATCGGTTACGCCGATGGCGCAAGTCGCTACTCCAGGAATCTTGCCTCGGCAGGGTGGGCCATCTTCACCCCCTTGCATGACCTCGTTCTGTCTAACGGGGTATGCATTGGTTCTGCCACCAACAATCAAGCCGAATACGATGCAGTGCGTGGCCTACTAGCTGATGCTTTGCTGCATCGCATTCGCCATCTGCACGTTCGTTTGGATTCCTTGCTTCTTGTCATGCAATTAAATGGTGTTTATCGTGTGCATAACCCTGTGCTGTTTAAACGCTATTTACGAGTAAAAGTCTTAATACGTGCGTTTGACACCATAACTTTCAACCATGTACCTAGAGACCAGAATCACTTCGTAGATAGTATTGCAAACCATGTTCTAGATTGGCATTTATCACACACAATTCATACAAGACAATAACATTAAATCAACCATCAGAAGACGATGCATATCCATAATATGTGTCGCAAACCATATATTGATGAGTCCATCTACTCTGATACACATGACATGCCCATAGCATGTTCCAAAAACTGGGGGCACCATACGCCCCCCCATACATATACATACGACATGCCCATAGCATGTTACAAACCAAAACTGGGGGCACCATATGCCCCTCCATACATTCTAGGGGGCACCACCTGCCCCTACATACATCAGAAGGGGCACCATATGCCCCTAATCACTATCTGGTGGCTCCCGGGCCAATGGCTCTGCCCCTGCAGCATGTAGATCCCGCATAGTTTGACCGGCCATCGCCATGCGCCGCATGATACCTCGCCACTCCGAGGGGAGACCAACACATGGCTCTATGTACCGGTCGTCTAAATCCTGCCACCCGCGCTCTGATACTCCGGTCAACAGCTGCTCACATCTACGGCGGATGTCCTCCAGTAGGGCGGCTGCACCATCATTTTGCGCTGCTCTCGATCCACTCGGACCCGTAGCTCCAGACGCTGCCGGTCGTCCCATATATCCGGCCGGTTTTACCGGTGCTATATCTGCATACCAAAATTCCATGAATCAGTATCATTATTTACTATTCAAAAACTTTAAACATGCCCATATACGAATAGCAATTTGTCACTTACCATCGGGCCCCCAGACTCGACCAGGCGGAAGTGGCAGATCCGGATCCCCACAGTAGCTCATCCCACTATAAGGGTAGTCGTCTATGTACAACGGCATCCGATCCCAATGGGCAAAAAACTCCGGTCGAAATGTTCGCCCGACCGCCCCTCCTCCTCCTTTGCAGAGTAGTCGTCCCCAACGACGCATCCTGGGCTCTCTTGGGCCCCCATCTGGAAGATGCACGCGAGGCCTCAAGGTCGGGATCTTCTCAAAGAAGAAGGCGCACAACAAAGTCCCATATGAGCAATCATGATTCACCTGCCGCTTGCATAGCGACAACTGTCGCTTTAGCGACACCAACATCATTCGGGCCCACCCAAAGTAGGTCCCACTCAACACACTCTCCACTATCATCATCTGCCCACCGGTGATGTGATGGAACGCCTGGGTGCCCAGGATTCGCAGCACAGCTGCGGCCACTACACGGGTTTCTAGCCTCTCTAGATCCCCGATCGATATCCGAGTCCCCTTGACTTGGAAACCCGGCCGACAATGGCGTTCCACAAACTCCATGATATGCCGCCCCCGCGGCAACACTGGCTGCGTGTCTCCCACTATCCCCAATGGTGGGAGGCCGGTCAGGAAGTACACATCCTGGACCGTCAGTTCGATCCTGTGCCCCTGCACTACAAATATCTCCTGATCTGGATCCCAGTAACTGATAATCCGGGCCAGTAATGGTTCCCCTGCTCTCATCAACGGGTTCTCCACAAACTCGAGAACCCCAAATCTGGCCAATACACGACGGACGCCCTGATCCGCCTGGATCTCTGCTCGAAGTGTTCCCAGATCCCTCTCTCTCCAGTTGACCCGTAACTCTGCCATACCTGCACAAACACATTCTCTTTGTCAGGGTACAGATCGGGCAAACCATAACCACACACAAAAACCCAACTCCCAACCATCAAACAGCACCAAACCCCCCTCCCTCCCAGGTCGCAGCTTTCTGCCCATTTCTGGACCAGGTCGCACTTTTTGCCCCCAAACCTGCGTCCTGGGTCGCACTTTTTGCCCCAAAAGGTGCGACCCGGCCGTAGAGAGGAGGGAGGGGCTGTTTCTGGGGTGTTGGGCCCTAAACTGCAAATCTAATCCATCAAAATGCAAGAGCAAGGTTAGGCCTCTTACCTCCAACTGACAGATCTCGAATCCAACGGTCGGTTTGTCCACTACGTTCGCCGCAAGATTTAGGGCCTTCTCTCCTCTCCACATTCACCACAACAACAATAGAAAATGAATGATTTTGGAGGGAAAACCGCCTCATTAAAAGAGAACCCCTGTTTCTTCTTTCGACTGCTGCGACCACACCGTAGCCCCGTTCGACGAACCGTCAGCACCGCTGGATAGATCTCACCGAGCTATCAAATGGGTTTTACTTAGTTTTTGGTGATTTGATACTTCACCCGGACACATTTTTTCCACGAAGGGTCACTTCACCACTCCTTAAAATCGAATTTCCTCACTTACGACACTTGTACTTGGGGCACCATATCGCCCCCTTACTTGTCCATGTTCGTGTTGATTTTCGTCATGAGTACCCACTTTGTACTCATGTTTCTATGACCCCCCATTGGGGCCTTTACTGTGTGGCAGCACTATACAGTCGCCCTTGTTTAGAGCATCCAAGCCGAGTCATCATTGCATTCATGGAGTCTACCCTGCACCCCACTATAGCCCTCCATCCTTCTTTGCTTGGTTCCTCCCTTGTGTCGCATATCATGACCTTCAGCCCCACTGTCCCCTGTCCCTTTCAATATTGTGTCAGTCGCTGCCATGTCATTCATGCCATTTATGCTCTAACAAGGGAAGTCGTCCATTCGCCACTACATCCTTCCCCTTTCCACTATCATCATTGGTGTCAGTCTGTCTGTCGCTCTATTGTTCTTCCCTCGTGCCTTAGTTGAGGGTCTCTTATTGCCTCACCTACGGCGGACCTACTTCTGTCGACATCAGCGCATTTATTCCAGAAGCCAGGTCTAGAGGGCGGTGTACCTTGGTTCCAGCTTCCACTTTTGTTCGGTGCCTCGGATCAGGCAGGGGGATCTCTCACTTCCCCTTGACTTGATTACTTCTCCAGCTCCTTTCAGCATGATCGAGATGAGTATACTGGACAGTCCAGTGACCCAGCAGCAGCTCTTGATGATTCCCGGGCGTGTGTGAGATGTCTCAGCCCTCATGAGGGGGTGGCTCTGCAGGTAGCCCCCCACATGCCCGGATGACCTCTTCATTGCAGCCTTTGATGCCGCTCCAGATTTTGATGATGTTGGCCTTAGCCACTTGCAGCACCTCTATGATTTGCATGTATCAGTCAGATTTTGTGAGCCCTTCCCCATTTACAGGGGCATTTGGGTTGTATTTATCTCATGTACTCAGATGATATTGTACTAGTCCTGGCTGTTATCCCAGGCACAGCATGTATGTGAGACTATTCATTGTATTTTTATCTGGCTCTTGATTATGCCAGCTGTACTCTATGGTTCGGTCCCTTATTCACTGGACACACTATTCTTTTGTACTTTGTCACGGCGGGCATAGGTATGCCTCCCCCGCCGCCTTCAGCACAGGTACCCTCTCATAAAAGAGACTTGTTGCACCTGCGAGTCACGTCTCCTCAGGGTCTAGTCCTTCAACACACTATCTACCTCACATCTCTCTCTCTGACATCCCTTTTTGCTGTCTAGTGATTGTATTCTTACAACGTACTTCGGTCATACGATTTGCTCCTGACACTCGCACGCTGGGGGGCAATCTGTTACACCATTTTTTGGTCATCTAACCTTTCACCATTAGATGGACCCAAGTACACCACGTAAGACCAGTTTTACCCCAAGTAAAACCGCTTTCACTATGTTAATTAGGAAACCCCAAAAGGAATAATTAATTAAACCATAATTTAATTATTATTCCCAGTCATGTTTAACCCAAAAACAAAGAAATTAATGAGATAAACCCATAGTTATCTTATTATTTTCTAAGAATAATTATTTAAATAATATTCCTTGTTAAAGATGACCAAATCAACCACCATTAATCAAATAAATCATTATTTATTTGATTATATCCCAACCACTTCCTTAAAAAGATAAATAAATCATTTATTTATTTATTTTTCACTAATCAAGGGATTCGACCCAAGTCAAACACCCTTTCCCTCCAACAAATAATAATAAAATATTCCATAGAGGTGGATCTAGATGTGATTAACATTATTTTAATCATGCACCAAGATCTAGAAGGACCTAATATTTTGTTATAAATAGGAGGGTTTTCCCCATCATTCTTCACCTTTTGTTGCCTATTAGATCACTCTAGATCTATACACTTGGTCTCATTTTCTACCATTTTGCTCCCATTGAGCTCTATCTTCTACATTGGGTTTTCTACATCTACAAGAGAGAGAAAGCTTAGATCTGAAGTGCTGAGGACTACAAAGAACCCATCCCATCGAGGAGATCTGGATACACCTTCTTGTTTCCTCCCAGGTGCCCTGTAATATAAAAATTCATTCAAAAATCGTGTTCTTGTCTTGTCTGTTGGATGCATGGAGCAAACTCTTTACTTTACCGCTTAATGTCTTTCCATTTGAAAGGGGGAGAATCATACTCCCAATGGGCATCTATAAACTCTAATCCTCTCCAAGCAAATATTCCCATGTCTTTGAGCATAAACATATCAGCAATATATGGAAGCAAAAGATAATGAAAACAAGCTGCCAAATGACAACCGGAGAGTGAATCATAGTTCCACCAATGGAACTAGCATAGTGCACTCCTTGCCTGCATTAAAACAATTAATAACAAGTGCTTTACCAGCCACTTGTTTGTTGCCACAGTCATCCCATAAGATTTGAACATGAATGTACAATGTGGTGTCAATGGTGCACACCAAGAGTCATGTGGCTTCCCCCACAAACCACCATTAAGGTAGCCAAAATCAATGCTACAAGTAGCTGCAAGTACATCATACAATATGCAAGAATGGATTTTCCTCCTTGGTACAATATGCTGCTCATATAAAGTAAAGAAGTACAAAGAACAGTGTGAAATTATACCTCCTCTACTATGTACTTGAGGCCTTGAGCTGAAATGGCTCAACTGAAAAAGCTCCCTCACTCCCACTGAGTAGGAAGGTGACTATGATATCCTCTCAATCACCATCCGGGCTATGCATAACTCCATATGCTGATATATGTCCTGCTAGATGCCCTCCCAAGTGAACTCCTCTAACACAACAAGATATGCGTCAAGGTGCATAGCTAGGAAGTCCTCATGTGCTGCATGTAGTAGTTTCTCCTTGAGACTAGAAGCCCTAGTCAAGAAGATTCTGCCATAGCAATATATGACCACATCATACACCATGTATCTATCTTCTCCATTCGGGTCATCAAGAATCTTGCATGCACCAGGATCCTTGGAGTACTCTACCAAGAGTTGAGATCTCCAATACGGATCAATCCTCCTCAGAGACAGCACTGCTGATCTAGTATGTGAAACTCCCCTCACACTGCTGCCTGCTACTTTGACATCCCCCATGCCAAATTTATCCTCCAAAATGTTGCTATGCCCATCATGCAGCTGCTCATGCTCCAATAGTAATGGTGACCTTTGGAAGTTGGCCTCCCATGAGAAGATGTCATCCAAAAGGAATCTCCCAAGCTGGGCCAAGGTAGGCATGAGTGGCCTCCATCCACTCCCATGTGTGAAAGAGTCCTTCCTCAAAGGAAGTATCCTCTGTCTCTCCAAATATGTGGAGCAGTCATCCTGCATCATGAAGATGCTATCCTTCATCCCTGCAGAAATCTCGGTCAGCACAGTATGGGTAGTGAGAGTGGGTGATGCTGAAAATGAGAGGGTGTCTCCCTCCTCCTTGAGTCTATCCCAAACTCTCTATGTTGTGCTAGACTCCTCCAAAGTCTTCACCTCTCTGAAATCCAATAGTGGTGAGCTACATGACGAGATGTCCCTCATCAACTCTAAATCAAGGGGCCTCCTAAGTGGAATGCCTCCATATCGTGAGACATCTAGTTCAGAAGTGGATTGTATATATGAGTGGATTGATTTTTCCCTCTCTTCACTTTGCAGTACAGTCTCCTTCCCTAGTGCAAAAACTCCCTGGAATAGATAAGGGTGTATCATCCCTTGATTTTGATCCTTCTCTTCCTCCTCCATCTCACAATCCCCAAAAACTACTGCATATGGCTCCGAAATTGTGCCTTGGTTCCCACATGTTGAATCATTCAGAACTCCTTGTAAAGATACATGGGCTCCTCTAATGGAAGCAATGACTCCCTCTTCACCTCCATATGGTGATGGATCTCCTCCTAATGGGACAGCGTTGTTAGATCTCTTATGCTCATCCTCCCCATCAATAATTGAGAATACCTAATCATCAAGGAGAGACCCTAGATATTGGTCATCTCTTGAAGGAATTACCTACATGTCTTCATAAATGGAAGAGGGCCTTTCACACAATGGGGATCTTGCCCTTAGCAAGCATCATACATGTTTTCATCCCCTTCAGAAATATGGAATGGATTTTGTTTCATGGTTCCCTCCAATGCATGCAAAGTGTTTGAGGTTTTAATACATAATGTTTCATAGTGATTTTTATCAAATCTCCTCACCAATACCTTAGTGAATTCATCATATTTTTTAACATCTACATGATAATTGTTGGTCGATTTAATTGTTTTAACAATTCAAGCTCCACATAAATTGTCAACCCGGGAAGGTTTGTTTATTCCAAAGACAATCACGCACTGGATATGCTCAATTCCAAAAGCAAGATAATGTTGTAGTAAAAATCACACAATTATCAATCATACAAATCTAGCTATTCACACCCTGCTTTAACAAAGCTGAAGTCTACTTGTGTTGCAGCAGAAGCAATTCCCCTATTGCAGTCTTTCATTAAAAGAGTCCTAGGAAAAGATAATGAAAGGAAATCACCCTGCAGGAAAGGAAACCAATCAACCATAACAGGGAACATGACCCTATTCCTCCAAACAGGAACTTCAGCACCTGTTGCCTGACACTAATCACACTGTAGAAAAGATCATTCCAAGAAAACAGGACCCTATTCCCATGAACAGGAACCTTCAACACCTGTCTCTTGATACTAATCACACTGTAGGAAAAAGAGAGTCAACTTATGGGAACAAGACCCTATTCCTTTGCACAGGAATCTTCAGCACCTATTTCCCGGCATCAACCATACATTCAAACAGATAACAGAAAAAGATCTCTTGGCTTCTTTAAGAATGAACGTTACCAAACTCATGCAGCGTTAAAGAAAATAGAGTGCTTAAAGAACTACAGAACTATGCAAATGATGATTCAGTAAACAGAGTTAAAATAAGGTGCAAATATCATAAATAAACTCAACAAACTACAGGAACAATCGGGTGAATCTTGTGATGAAGGCGGGTGTTATAGCATCATTTTTCACCTTCAATGATTCATGATTGCTTATATGGCTTTGGGCACCCATTCCCATAGACTTGGATAAAATTCACTAAAAAACAGTGTGAAAAATCCCATACGCGGTTATGCCCAGTTTTTTCCGCGTGTATATGCGAGTCCATAAAGACTTTTCCGCGTATGCCATTAAAATGATTAAAAAATATATAAAAATTCCCTATTTTCGGGCTGGGTTGATGGTTACTCCAGTAGTTCAACCACCCTAGCACGTGGCCAACTGTTTCCAACTGACTAAAAATACTTTGAGGATGTATAAAGATCCCTCATGTGTATGGCCTAAGGAAGAGAGAAATGATTGATATTATACTCTATTGGAATCCCTAATCCAAGTCTGATTTCCCGTGCCTCCTGCACTTTCCCACTTCAGTATAGGAAACCTTTGTTTCCAGGAGATGTTCATCCATCTATATGTCATCTCACGTGCACAACTTCTGAAGGAGTCTTAGCGAGGCAAGGGTGGGACGAATCCAGACGACGGTATCGCCAAGGATCGTGGGAGGATTCAGGTGATCTATCCACTTTTACTACTGTACATGCTATTCATAATACAGAAGAACCGTCCTGTTCCTGAGATACACGTGTTGAAATCTACTTGCATATGTGAAAGTATTTATTGTTTAAGCATTTATTATTGTTTATTTAATGATTCACATGGATTTCACTAACGTTTAGGGTAGATATATATTGTACAACCAGTTCTTCGTGCTTGTTTCTTTCTGGTTTTCAGGTTAAGGAGGAAGAAGTGTTGCTGGGGGTTTGGACCCCGCGGGATATACTACAAACGTAGGACCTACGGTACGTTCCTCGATCTACTCTATTTATTTTTTCTAGAATGGATATGGTTGTGTGAGTCCTTCTCGAATTGCATGCCCCGCTCTGTGGAGGTTTCAACCCAACAAACCTCTAGGGTGATTTTCCCCGAAACAGAACTGGCGACTCCGCTGGGGACCACATTCTTGTGATTCCCCTGTTGGGTAGTTTAAGTGGTTTTCACGGTTTCCAACAGTTTTTATCATCTTTTCCAGTCTAGTAAAGTTTTTCTTGATCAGACTGAAGACCTGGTTCCTTATCCAGGCTTGATTTTTTATATTTTTCTTTATTTACCTTTGAATACGCGATTTTTTCTGCAGGCAGTAGCGTATACACGCGAGTTTCCTAAGAGAAAGCCACGTATACGTGGGTTTCCCTTTACACAGACATGTATGCACGCTAGTTGCATAACTGTCAGATAGCGTATACCTAGGCAAATTTTGAAATTTTTAATTTCTGAGCTTTTTGGTCTTGTCTGCCTGTGAAGGTCTGTTCCTACAGCATCTTTATGGTCTCTGGATTGGGTTAGAAGTGATTATCAGTCTTTTTCTCTCTTGTTTGATGGAAAACTGAGTCATTTGGAAAATTTTGTTCTTCTGGTGCTTGCAGTTCTGGTTTGAGTACCGAGATCTCTTTCTTGGGATTCTTGGTTGTTCTGCTTAATCAGAACAGAGAGCTTTTGCTCAAATACTCTTGCCTACCTTTATGTTTTGCTTTGCGCCTTAGTTTTTGCCTCCTTTTGGTTAGTTTTCTTGTTTTCATTTGACTAGGTCTTGTGGCGATTTTTGAAGAGTCTTTCTTGGTTCTTTAGAGTTTTTATTTGCTGCAAGGGTCTGCTATTTTCCTAAGCTGACTTGTTGAGTTTCTTGTCTTCTTTATGCTTGCATGAATCTTGCTACTAGATAGCACTATAAGATTTGAGCATTCTTGTTGGAGTCTTGTTTGAAATTCAGAGTTGTTTGGCTTGGAATTTTGATAGCTTTCTTGGTCTTCTTGAAATCTTTCTTTTATAAAATTCAAAAAGCACAAAAACATTTTTGTTTGTCCGTTGCTTTTGTTTCAAGTTTTTGTTTTGGTTTCCTTTCATTGTTTGGAAATTTGGTGAGATTTCTTGCTTTTGGTTTTTGGCTTGACTCAGGAAGGGAATTGTTTTTGGTTTCTTTCTCTTATTGCAAGTGCATTTCGGTGTCTTTATGCTGAGAGTTCCTGACTAGGGAATTAGCTTGGTGGACAACTAAAAAGTGATAAAAACTAAAGGATTCTTTGGAAATTTCTCTTTGTTTCAATAGATTTTTGCATCTTAGAATTAAACATCATCTTAGTGATTTGCATTTGGTGCACTCAAGCATTTAGTCTTTTTCATAGATTTTGTGAGTGTGAGCTTGTTATTCGAAAAGAAAATATATTAACTCGTAGAACCTGTGTAGAAATTGTTTTTCATCGAAAGACAATAACTGCATTTGCATGTAGTTTGTTTTTTATTAATTTCTTTTCTGCGTCAAAACATCACAAGTTTCATTGCCATATCCCTTGACTTAATTAAAGCCAACTAAAATAAGCGCTATAATTTAAAAGCAACTAGCAAGTTTTTTACTAAGTGTCATACACCAACTAGCTAGGTTGTAGGGCCTTGGATTAGGTGAGTGGAGAGTTAACTCTCCAAGGCCGCTCAAACTGAAAACATAGAAGTTGATTAATTGAGTGAAATCCAACTCCGTTAGGTGGACCGGGAAAGCTCTCCTCCAGAGAGTCAAGCGCGAGGGGAAGTGAAGGCCGAGAAGAGAGATACCCCCTCTTTGATTTGCTAGATCTAACCTCAAGACCGTTCCGCCCGGCTTCTGACACGGATTGGTGCCCATAGTTGCCATTCCTAGGTTCCACATAGGTGACTGTGGGGGGGAATACCCGTGGTACCTGAGGCAGACGTCGTATCACTTCAGCAGTACTTCTGGGGGGTGCCCTTGCGAAGCTTGGGTGCTTGTGCCGGCAAAGGCTGTTGTTTGGAGGTCGACGTAACTGTTTCTGATACCTTCGCTAGTAGGCCTGGGCCGTAATTATCCCAGACTACTTTCGGGAGGTCCAATATTTCGCTTTCTTGTATTTTGGTGTCCGGTCCTCATCACCCGGAGCGGAAATACCTGAAGGCTGCTTGTTTGGTTGTATCTCAGGGATCTTTTTTAGTGAGTGCTCTTTGCTCCTTAGCTTGCCTAGCTTGATATTTTTTGAGTCTAATTAATCTATTAAAGTGGCTGATCAAGCGCCTCGTCGTTCGAGGAGAATCCGGGGGTTATCTCCCGAGAGTGCAGAGCCTTCTCCGAGAAGGCGTAGGAGTAATTTAGCAGGTGTATACCACTCTGTGGTATCTGACGCAGTGGAGAGAGATCCTCCACAAGGGTCCGAAGGTCCTGTTGTCGGTTCTGGTGTCGATTCTGAGAGGAGCGTTCCGCTCACCTCTAGAGTCTTGTTTCCGCGAGAAGCAGGAGAAGAAGTAGAAGTAGAGGAAGTTTCTCAATCTTCTGAGTCACTTCCATCTCCTCTGCCTCCTGATTATCCATTTTTTGTGGAGTACCTCGGACCTGAGTCTGCAAGACCATAAGATCCTCCATATTATTCATATCTTTCGATGGCCACGACTGGGAACGCAGCTTCGGCTGTGAGTACTGCAGGCATTCAGACCCCTGCTTCAGTAGGAGTAGGGGGCACTATTGCTATATCTACAATTGCTTCTAGTACTGATCTGTTTGGCTCTGGTCACACCCAAGCACAAGCTTCTCATTCTGGTCCCTTTTGTTTCGGAATGCCCACTAGTGGGGTTCCTTCGTTTTCCTTCTCTGCCGCTTCAGCTGCATCTACGCCGATGTCTTCTATGGCTAGTGGATCAGCTTATTTTCAAGGGTTCCCCTTCGGGAGTGGACATATTCCTAATCCGAATCCTTCCTTAGGGTCTTTTCCTTTTACCTCCCAGACTCAGAGTTTTAACCCTTGGTCTGGAGGTTAGAGTTCGACAACCTTCACTGGTTGGAATCCTATCTTTACGTCAGCGGGGGTTGGGAATCAGTTTTACGCTGGTCATCAAGGGAATATTTCTTTCCCTTCGTCGAGTACCTATCAGGATTTTTCTCCTCTGTCTAATGCGTGGAACCCCTATCAGGGGCTTTCCTCTTCAGTTAATACTTCGGGAGTGAGAACTGGTCAGGTTTTTGGTAACTCTTCGTTGGGAGGGGGGTCTTCTCCTTTTTCTACGAGTCAGTTCTGGCAACCTGGTGCCTCATCAAATCCAGGTTATTCTTTTCAAAATGTTGGGAATCCATCCTATCAAGGGGAGAATCCTCAAGCTACTCCTCGTTTACCTTTTCTGGCAACATTAAACTTGCCAGATCTGTCGAAATTGACTAACGATCCGATCCGATATAGTCCAGGGTGGCCTCCGATTCCTACTAAACTTCCTTCAGACATTCTAAAGTTTGAAGGTAAGAATGGAGAGGACCCGGCAGACCACATCACCACTTTCCATCTTTGGTGCTCATCGAACTCCCTGATTGACGATTCAATTAGGTTGAGATTATTTCAACGCACCTTGACGGGAAACGCTGCCAAATGGTACATTGAGTTGGCTGGGGGCAGCTTTGCTACATTTGGAGACCTGGCTACTACATTTCTCAACCATTTCCAGTTTCCAATCCGTTATGACGCTGAGACTGAACTCTTGGCTAATTTCAAGCAGGACGATGCAACCCACATTTCTGATCATATTCAGGAATGGCGGAGAAGGAAGAGGCTTATTAAAGCTCATATTCCTGGTGAATTCCTCTTGGAATGGTTCTTGAAATCATTGCAGTCAGACATTTCTAAGGACGTATCCCTGTCTGGGGTATTTTCCGAGGAGCAGGCCATTTTTAGGGCCCAGCAGCTTGAATTGATTTATTCTCAGTCTGGGGTCCTTCAGAAATATTTGCCAAATGCTCCGCGCTCCAAGTTAGACTTGTCTAAGCCTAAGCCTGGTCCGCATGGTGATGGACTTGTGGGATCGGTCGATAGTGGTGCAGCTAGCCTGCTTAATCAATTGCAGCAGTTGTCTATACAATCTGCTTCTTCTGGTCAGGTTGTGCCTGTTGAGTCATCGCCTTCTCAGTCTTTGTCGGTGAATGCCGTTCAGTCTTCTAATCCCAAAGGAAATCAACAATCCGATGGGAAGAAGAAGGGACGTAATAAGAAAAAGGGCAAGAATCGGAAGGGTAATGCAAAGTATAATGAGCAAGGTGGTGAGGGGCCAAAGGATAAGAAGAAAGTTAATTTTCCATGCAAGTTGTGTAATGGAGACCATCTTACTCACCTTTGCCCCAAGATTCAGGATGCTCAGCGCTTGTTAGCTCAGCAGGGTTCTTCTAGTTCCCAGGCTGTGCTGACTAACCCTTTTCCCTAAGGGAAACAACTTGTTTTTGGCGCGAATCAAAATCCTAGGGCTCCTTCTGGGGGCACTTAGGAAGGGGAAATTCCGTCAAACATTTTCATGATGAGTGCTCACGCAGATATCGCTACGAGATCCCGTGATTATGGCAAAGCTGAGTCTTCGAAAGCTAAGGGTGCTCCTGATGTTACTGAGCCGCTTCATATTCAGAAGCCTACTGTCGAGCCTTTACCTCGGATGTTGAAAGCATCTACTAAGCAGGCAACGATGAATACAAATGCTAGGGCTGCCCAGAACTACTCCATTGTAGAAGATCTGGCGCAGAGTCCTTGTGCTATGTCTGCTCTGGAGGTGCTCCAAGCTTGTCCGGCTCAGTGCAGTGCTTTGCTCGCTGCCATTGGAGCTGTTGATCCAAAGAACTCTCTTATGATCACATTTGATATGTCGAATATTAAGAAGAGATTACCCCATCATATGGCCTTTCATATTAAATCGTCAAACCAGAAAACCAATATTTTTCGGACAGTCGTAGATGAGGGTGCTTCCACATGTGTGATGTCTCTCACTTGTTGGAAGACAATTGGATCTCCCGCAGTTGTTCCATCTACCACTCTTCTGACTTTGTTTGATGGTCATTCTCATAGACCCCATGGTATTGTCCCAGCTTTGCCCATCTGTGTTGGGGGAAAAACTGTTAATATAGAAGTCGAGGTAGTGGACGCAAGCTTGGACTACAACCTTCTGTTGGGGAGAAACTGGATTTATGAGATGGATGTTGTTGCATCCTCATTATTTCGACTTATATGTTTCCCTCACGAAGGGAGGATTGTTACAGTGGATCAACTGGACTGTCCTCCTGTAGACCCGAATGCGTCTACTGACTCAACTGTACCAAAATTGGATAATACCAAGGCGCCTGTTGAGAATCTAGGGGTTGGGATGTATTCTTCTTTGATGGGTACTTTTGATATCCCACCTCCTACTGTGCATATAAATGCTATTTCGTCCTCCAAGGCTCCTCTTCGAAGAGAGTTCTTTAGAACTCATTATTTTTCAGACCCTTGGACCTTATCTTCCCCTACTGCCACATTAGCGGAAGGTCAAGTGGGTGGAATGGCATTTCCAATGTTTGCAGCTGAAATTGCTTATCAGTCCATTGTTGACTCTGCAAAATCCATTCCAGCTTCTCTTTCACCGGAGGAATTGGATGGCGATGTGGCTCCAGCTTGGACTATTGATTCTTCTTCTGCCTAGGATTGCCTTGATACCACTCTTCCATCTGAAGAGGCAATTCTGGAAGCCATGACTGGTGTAGAGAGACCATGGGATGATTTGCATCATTGGTCTTATTTCTTACCTGAGTTAAGCGAAGTTGAGTCAATTTTCCCAAGTCCTCCGTCTCCTGGTCCTGTTCGCCCAGTCTTGAACCCTTTAGCACCAACACAGGTTTATGCTGAAGGGAACATGGCTGTGATTTCGCCTACTATCTCGGTGAACATTTCCAGGGATCCCAACATTATTGAGAATGTCTTCATTGGAGCTGAATGTTCCCATGAAGAGGTTCAAATTTACACCGAACTCTTTAAAGAGTATAGGGATGTATTCGCTTGGTCTTATGAGGAAATGCCTGGTATTGATCCATCTATTGTCCAGCATGAGATCAAGACTTACGAAAACGCTAAGCCGGTGAAGCAAAAACTTCGTCTGGTCAATCCTAGGAAGGCAGCAGCTACCAAAGCTGAGGTTGAAAAGCTGCTTAAGGCAAGATTCATTTTCCCTGTTCCTTTGACTGAATGGGTTTCAAATCCTGTTCTGGTAGATAAAAAGCAAGGAACGATTTGAGTTTGCATAGATTTCAGAGACCTAAATAAAGCATGTCCTAAAGATAATTACCCCACACCATTTATCGATCAGATCATTGACGAGTGTGCCGGTAATGAGATTTTCTCCTTCATGGATGGTTTTTCTGGATATAATCAAATTACTATCCGTCCTGAAGATCAACATAAGACTGCATTTATTTGTCCCTGGGGTACTTTTGCATACAAGAAGATGCCTTTTGGTCTTAAAAATGTTGGGGCTACCTTTCAGCCGGCCATGTCTTATGCCTTCCACGACATCAAAAAGATTATCGAGGCATACTTGGATGATTTAGCTACTCATTCTCGCAAGAGGATGGATCATCCCGGTCACCTCCGTCAAATATTTGAAAGATGTCGTTTCTATAAGATTAGATTGAATCCAAACAAGTGCGTTTTCACAGTTACATCCGGTCGTTTGTTGGGATTTATTGTGTCTAAGGAAGGGATAAGGGTAGATCCCTTCAAGGTTGAGGCAATACTTCGGTTGCGTCCCCTGTTCTCTATCTGTCAACTTCAAAGTCTTCAAGGAAAGGCTAATTTTCTGCGGAGATTTATCGTCAATTATGCTAAAGTCACAAAGGGATTTATGAGATTGTTGAAAAAAGGAATCCCATTTCTTTGGGATGACTTCGCTCAGCGCTCATTCGATGCTTTGAAAAAAGCATTGACCTCTGCTCCTTTATTGAGTCCACCTGATTATAGCAGGGATTTCCTTTTGTATTTGGCAGCAGCAAAATCTACTATCGGTATGGTTCTAGTTCAGGAAGATGATGCTCTTGCAGAGCATGTTATATACTACCTTAGTCGAGGCTTGGTAGGTCCTGAACTCCGGTACACTCCGATAGAAAAGTTAGCTTTAGCAGCAGTCCATGCTATGCAGGGACTCCAGCATTACATTATTCTTCGTAAAACCTATGTTTTGGCAGCAGCCAATCCATTTCAGTTTGTCCTCAGTAGGCGAGTGAGTGGGGGCAAATACAATAGATGGATTGTGATTTTGCAGGAATTTGATCTTGAATTTATGTCTGCCAAGTCCAAGAAATCATTGGTTTTCGCAGAATTGATCTCCGAGTTGCCCTGTGGTGAAGAGATAGTCCATGATGAGTCCTTTCCGGATGAACATTTATTTCTTATCTCTACACAGGATCCTTGGTATGGAGATATCATTGTATATCTTCAGACTGCGAAGTTTCCCTCTTCTTTTTCGAAAGATGAGCGTCGTAAGTTGCGTCACTTAGCTAAAAGTTATGTGATTATTGGTGATGCTTTATATCGTCGAGGGGTTGATTCAATCCTGAGGCGCTGCTTGACTTTCAAAGAAGCTGAGGCTGTGCTGAATGATTCCCACAGTGGAGCTTGTGGGGGTCATTTATCTGGGCTTGCTACAACCCAAAAAATCTTGCATGCTGGGTACTTTTGGCCTTCAATTTTCAAAGATTGTGTTGAAGCGGTCAAAAAGTGCCATCCGTGTCAAGTATATACTCGAAAAATGCGCACTCATCCAGCTCCGCTTTTTCCGGTCATCACTGTCGGTCCCTTTACAAAGTGGGGAATTGATTTTACTACTTGTAACCCGCCTTCAGCTAAAGGTCACAAGTATATTATTGTAGCAGTAGACTACTTTACGAAGTGGGCTGAGGCTATGCCTACTTTTGGGAACGATGGTGAGACTGCAGCTCTTTTCTTCTTCAACCAGGTTATTGCTCGTTTCGGTATCCCTAAAGAGATTGTCACTGACCATGGCAGTCATTTTCAGAACAGCATGATGGCTGAGTTGGCTTCGAAGTTAGGTTTCCGGCAGGAGCATTCATCTCCATATTATGCTTAGGCCAATGGCCAGGTGGAAGCCGTAAATAAATCATTGAAGACCATTCTTCAAAGGACAACTGATAAAGCTCGGTCCAACTGGCATATCATGCTATATCCTGCACTTTGGGCATACAGGACGTCAGTTAAAACTGCAACTGGCTTTACTCCGTTTCAGTTAGTTTACGGGCTGGAATCTGTATTTCCTATTGAATGTGAGATTCCTTCACTTAAGTTAGTTGTTGAACTTCTTCTGCACACTTCTAGTCTGGCAGAACGTCTCCTTCGTCTGGAACATCTCGATGAGCAGCGTCGGGATGCCGCCACGATGAATGAGGCGCATAAAAATCGAGTAAAAGTTCAGT
This sequence comes from Pinus albicaulis, assembly GCA_034641835.2. Lineage (NCBI taxonomy): Eukaryota > Viridiplantae > Streptophyta > Pinopsida > Pinales > Pinaceae > Pinus > Pinus albicaulis. Next base: position 21,445 of record JAXQQM020079940.1, read on the forward strand.
ACGATAAGACGGTCAAACCTAGGGCTTTCTCAGAAGGGGACCTTGTTTTGGTTTATGCCCAAGACAAGGATGCCCTGGGGGCAGGAAAATTTAAGTCTATGTGGTATGGCCCCTTCATCATTAAGAAAGTCCTTAAGAAAGGAGCTTACACCTTGGTTGATTTCGAAGGGAACGAGTTGCCGGAGCCCAGAAATGGGCTCTACTTGAAAAAGTATTATGCCTAGTCTGGCATATCGCTTTTGTATATAGTTTTTGTTGTTTTGTACATATCTGGTTTTTAGGTTTTGGTATGATGGTGATGTTTTTGATCTGCTTTGGCAGGTTGTGTCGAGTGATGAGTCATTACGGTTTCGCCGATGGTGCTAGTAGACACACCCGAAACTTGGCTTTCGCGGCTTGGGTGCTTCATCATCCATCCGGTCAGCTGTTAGTATCAAGAGGAGTCTGCATTGGTCCTGCTTCCAATAATGTAGCAGAATACACTGCAGTTATTCATCTACTCTCGGAGTCAATATCTTTGGGTGTTGATTCGTTAGTAGTTTTCTTGGACTCCTAGCTGGTGATGTCACAGTTGAACAATACTTATCGGGTTCGAGATCCATTTTTACTCCGGTTTTTTTTTAGGGTACGTTTGTTACAACGATCATTTCAATTTTTAACTTTCATTCATATTCCTCGAGCTGACAATTGGATGGCAGACTCGTTAGCTAATCAGGCACTTGATTGGCATATTAATCATTCAATACAATAACATTTAATCATCAAAAACATCATACATTTTGTCATACATTTGTCACATCATATCAAATCGCTGTATATATCATCAGAGTGTTTCAAAAACTATACAAAATCTGGATCCATAAGTCATACAAAATTTGGGCTTATGCCCTATCATGTTCAGTATCAAAAAATATACAGTCATCCGGTAAATCAAATCTAGCTACTCCTGTGGTCCCTGCCCAGAAGCTGTGTTCCTATAGAACATGATCGCAGTCGCGACTCGGCGGAATAACCGCACCCAGTCACGAGGTACTCCTACCACTCGTCTCTGGACGGCCTCGGGAAGATCCTCCACTACCACCATGGGCACTTGGCGGGTTAACCCCTCCAAGTTCCTCTGTACTGCATGGAGAGTTCTCTTAGAGTCTACTATATCCGCCTCACCTCTGCGACGCTTATGTCGCGGGTATCCCTCAGGTCTGACTGGTCCAACATCTGCATCATGATCATTATAATATTGTAAATCTTTTGAATCCAATCAAAAACATGTTTCATTTTTTCATACATATTGAAAAAATCCAAAAAAATTACATAATCAAAAATCAAACTTACCGACTGCTCCCCATGCTGCGCCAGTTGGAAGAACGAGGTCTGGATCACCTCTGAAATCCATCCCAGCATAGGGATAGTCGTCCACCGCGATGATCTGTTCTCCCCACCATAGGAAGAACTCATCATCCCAGGTGGTCCGGGGAACTTCGCTTCCCCCCAATCTCTTCATCATGTCTGCCCAACGGGAAATTCTTGGGTCTCTCGGGCTACTGATGGTAGAGATCACTCTGGGTCTCAGTAATGGAATCTTCTCGAAGAAGAATGTCATCAAAATTGTATCGTATCCAAAAATTTTTGTTTTTACTTGGCGGATAGAGGTCAATTGTTGCTTCATGTTCATCAGTAGGGCTGAGCACCAATCATATACATGAGTAAAGCACTCCACTGCTATACTCATATGGGTCCTGGAAGCCTGGTGTAGGGAGGCAGATCCTGCCACCCTGCCAATGGTGAAAAGGAGGATTTTCATGTGCAAATCCTATATATCTCTTATGGAAATCTAGGTTCCAACTTTCTGTGCTCCCCGTACGCAATACACGTGGACATAATCTTCCACGGTGAGCCCTCCCAAAGGCTTACCGTGCAAGTCTATTGGCTCACCCCTCCGGGAGAGTCCAGTAATAAAATATATATCCTCCACTTCAATGCGTATGGGCATATGATCTATCATAAAGCAGTCCTCTTCCGGTACCCAATAATTAACGAGCATTTCAAGTAACCGGACATTTCTTTTCATATTTGGCATCTTAAAGAACTTAAGTAATCCACAATTCCGAAGAATATTCAGTGATGCTTGATCCTGCATGACCTCTTGATCAATTGCACTGTGTTCACGCTCCCTCCAGGAGATGGTCATCCTGTAAAATTTCAACAAATCCTTCATTAGCTACGCACTTTTTGATTTGGGTCTGCGCATACGCGGCTTTCTTTCTGCACAGTCGCGTATATACGCGACTTTCATATTACAAACCCACGTATGCGCAAACCCGCGTTTTTTGGAAAGGGTTTCAACGGTCAAAATCTCTAAATTTTAGTTTCTGAACGGACAAAATGAAAAACAAGGATGATTGATGAACTTACCTGACAAATTCGGTGGATTTCGACGGTCGGTTGCTCCTGATTTGACGAAAGAAGTTTTTTGCTCCAGAGCACTCTTTTCCAAATTAGCAATGTAACAATGAACCAAATATGAGGTAATTTGTCTATTTATGCCCAAAATTGAAATTTTTTCGCAAAATTTTGTTATGCTTACTTTTTCAATCTATCTTAAAGCTGCATAACCCGGATGCTTGGAAGTGCCCAGATTGGTATGTTTTCAGGTACATTTTTGACGAAATCGAGAATTTTTCCGGATTTTGATCCATGACTGCTGACCCATCATGGAAGGTATATGATCTTCACTGGCATATAGGTTATGGAATCCATCCTTCCGTTGCATCTTGCATACTAGCCTCCATACTGATCACTTGCCTTAGGGTCGATCCCATCAAGTCATGAGTACTTAACCCATTTCACTCGCCGACTTTTTAATCATGGCTTGGTGGTAGAGCCTTCCTTTACATGGGCTTCCTAGCTAGTTCCTCGCTAGCACTTGTTGCCCATGCTGCGTTTTGTGTAGGCTCGGGAGTCCTCTTTGGTTCCCGCCATGGCTTATGTGTTGAAGCTTCATTCTTCTCCTTCTTCACTATCATTTTTCTGGCTATTACCCTAGAGGCTCCCTGGTGTTGTTGAGTTGTATTAATGCATTGCATATTGGCTACTTGTTTATCCTGGCCTTTAGCCGGCTTCATTTGGACTCGATGTTAAGCCAACTTTTGACCTTGACTTTCTGTACAAGTTAACCATTGCATGCACTTAGCTATCGCGACTTGACACCCTTTTACCCATGGATGGAACATTCCTCTGAGTATCGTTGACCAGTTTCCGCCACCTTGCATTGAGCATAGGATTGTTCCTATCCCCGGAACTATTGCATCTATTTCTTGATACTCGTTCCGTCCATTGTACTATAGCATTCTTTTATTCTTTTTCAGGCTTATATGAAAAAGAAAAAAAAATCAAATATTATTAAAAAAAGAGATGGAACGGGATGTTACTTCATTACTTTTATGGCAGTACAGTTTGTCGCCCTTGAACAAAGCACATACACTTATATATTTCCTTCATTTGGGATGGTTTTAGTTTTGACCTAGGTTTAGCCTTATCCTTGTTTCACTCGTCAGTCCTCCCCCAATTGGTTATCTCTTCCAATCATATGGAGAGTTTTTTTTGCCTCCTGCATAACAGACTTATACAGTGTCATTGTTTACTGCCATGGTCATCACGATTCGTGCTTTTGTTCAAGGGAAGTCTAGCCTGAGTCGGCCATTCTGCGGTGTCTCTTGACTCATATTCAGTTGGCCTTCCCGGTCTGGTCCGTATCTTGTTCTATCACATCAGATGTTTTGGTCTTCTGCTCGTGCTGGTTTGAGAAGGTCCTCATTGACTTCTCGCTGGCGGGTTTATCTCTTATCGACTACAACACATTGCTCTGAGAGCAAACCTAGAGCCGCACCTTGGGCCTATTTCCATCATTGATAGGTGACCTTGTGCTCAGCATTTGATCATCATTATGGGTCTTTGACTGAGTGGTTTTCCTTGTGTTCGACGTCAGCATACATTATCACACTTGGGATTCGTGCAGTACCTTGATTTCCATTTGACCCTATCGGTGGATATCTCTCCTCTGTGTTAGCTTTCATTATTGGTTGGTTCATAGGGTTTCTTTTGTGCATTAGCTTCATCTTGTGCATGTCGGAAACGTACTTCGGTTTGGTTCCGTCACTCTACTTCGCCCGATTCCTTCCAAATCTTGGCCTGCGGGTTACACTCGTGCTCGACTGATGTGGGATGCCTTAATGCCTTCCTTCCAGCAGCTCTTTTCCCATTGACTCTGACTCATTGCTCTGTGAATAAGATCTAGAGTCTTTTTGTTAGTACCTTAGGGTTTGCAGTCATCAGTGGCAGACTCTTCGCTATCGACACTGGGGAAACATCATTGCCTCTTGATTGGTAGATTCTTCTAAGTGTTCGACTTCAACTCATTTATTCGCACTTGTTAGATTGTAATGGGGCACCTTGACACTCATTTTCATTATTGGTGGGTTGTCTCGCGTTGGTTAACAGTTTACATCATTGACCGGTAATCCAACGATTTCTCACATGGTCGACTTCAGCTCATTTATTCCCATTGTGTATAATTGTGCCATAGTGATCGGTGAAGACCTCGGGTTGCATCAGCATTTTGCAGTTCACTTTTGACAGTCCATTCAGTTTCTACCAGTGATGTTGTCCACCCTTATATGTTGCAGTTTTAGTACAGCAGCATCCTATATGTTGGCTCCCGAGTTGTGTGATTCTACCATGAGTTCCAACCTTATGACTTGGTACTTGGAGATTCAGTTACTTTGTGATCAAACATCTCTTTTCAGTATCATTGATCAGCTTTCTCTATGTGATACTTAGACATTGATTCAGACTTCTACTTCCGGGCCCTGCTTAGATGATTCATTGTGTACTTTCAGTTCAGTTATACTTGTATACATTCTAGATATGCTATGTACTCTCTATATACATATATTTTTGACTGAGCATGGGTATGCCCACCTCAGCATGAGTTGAATCTCTGTTTTCTTTCATTGGTTTTTGGCAGGCTAAAATCTGGTGAAGTGCTCTCTTGTCCTTGCGAAGTTCCTTCGATGTGCATAATACATTTCGGCCATCATGTACCCCTTCTGACCTCATATATTAGGGGGCATATGTTATAGCATAAATTTTCACCTTCATATGATTCATGATTTCTTTTATGGCTTTGGGCACCCATTCCCACAGACTTGGACAAAATTCACTAAAAAACAGTGTTAAAAATCCCATACGCGGTTATGCCCATACTTTTCCGCGTGTATACGCGAGTCCAGTCAGACTTTTCCGCGTATGCCATTAAAATGATTAAAAATATATATAAAAAATCCCTATTTTCAAGCTGGGTTGATGGTTACTCTAGTAGTTCAACCACCCTAGCATGTGGCCAACTGTTTCCAACTGACTGAAACTACTTTGAGGATGTATAAAAAGCCCTCATGTGTATGGCCTAAGGGAGAGAGAAATGATTGATATTATACTCTATTGGAATCCCTAATCCAAGTCTGATTTCCCGTGCCTCCTACACTTTCCCTGTTCAGTATTGGAAACCTTTGTTTCTAGGAGATGTTCATCCATCTATATGTCATCTCGTGTGCACAACTTCTGAAGGAGTCTTAGCGAGGCAAGGGCGAGACAAATCCGGACGACGGTCTCGTCAAAGATCGTGGGAGGATTCAGGTGATCTCTCCACTTTTACTACTGTACATGCTTTTCATAATACAGAAGAACCATCTTGTTCCTGAGATATACGTGTTGAAATCTGCTTTCTGCACATATACTTAAGTATTTATTGTTTAATTAATGTTTCACATGGATTTCACATTTAGGGTAAGATATATATTATTTAACCGGAGTTCTTCGTGCTTGTTTCTTTGCGGTTTCGAGTTAAGGAGGAAGAAGTGTGGGCGGGGTTTGGACCCGCGGGATCTACAAACGGCAGGACCTACGGTACGTTCCTCGATCCTCTCCTATTTGGTTTTTATGAATGGATGTGGATTGCTGAGTCCTTCTCGGAATTTTTTTAGCTGCGTGGAGGTTTTTTCCAAAAAACCTCTTTCCACAATTTCTGGCTCGGTAGGTGCTAAAGCTCTCACAAGATTCCCTAGAGGAAGAGTTAAATTGGAACGCTCAAAAGAAACCTTTATTCATCTGTCAAAAAGGAATGATACATTACAATGGAGTCTTGCTCCTTTTCCTCAAGAATAGTGTATCTCCTGCAGTCTCTAACCCCTCTTCTAATGATGATGTCTCCTCTTTTTAAAGAGGAGACATCTATTACAGTTACATCAGAGAAATCCTATATTTATCCAAATCTGTTCTTCTATCTTAAAACATGGTCTTTCTATTCTTCCATAGGAAAATATTGTTACAACAGATACAAAAAGGTACTGGCTTCAGAACAATCCATGTAACTACTTTCCTTGCTTGTCTTTGTCTTGTTGCCATCGTTCCTGAAATACTCTTTCAAGATCGCAAATCACGAGTAGTGACGGAATGTACGTGCCCGCTGACTGTTTAAGCAAAAGAGTCGATTGTTTCAGCAATGGCCGATTGTTTCAGCAACATCACGTTCCTTATCATAAATTATCTGCGATCTTTTAGACTTGTGTTAGCAACGATCTACCTTCGATTAATGATGAAATATAAGAGTAATGTGGAATTATATGTAAACAGATTAAATATATAGTAAAGAGAAGGATTTCATATACCTTTGGATAAAATGGATGAAAATGATAATGTAACCTTTTTTGAATATAGCTATAAAGGGTAAGGTGGTGTCAAAATGTATACTAAAAATGGTACATTGTGAGGTCCTAACATCTCCTCCAGCTGAAAGGGTTGCATGTCCTCAGGCAACTTTTAGTCTGAGTCAGAGTCTGAGTACTGACTCTTTGCATGCAAGTTACTCAAGCAATAACTATGGAAGGTGGCTTCTGTCGAAGATCTGAATCCCTGGTTATTCTGTAGTTTCTGCCATGCTACTGCCTCGTCCCTGTTAGCCAATTTGTAGTGAGACTGATATTGTTCTGCCAGCATCCATAAGACAGGGAAGTGAAAATGATAACCAATCCAATTCTCGGCACATTTCTGAATGCATCTGATATAGTTTGGTACCCTGGATAGTGCAGTTTGAAGATTATCAGGGCTAAAAGGATTATATTCTTGTCTTTCCTTACAGGACTGTTGCCAGAACATGGTGTTGGCCTTCAAGGCAGCAGTCTCTTTAACTCTGATTAACTGATGACACTTGAGGAGTATTGAGGATTGCAATTGTTGTATGTACCTGTGCATTCCTGGCTTCTGCAAAAATTGATGGTATTCTGCTACAAAAATGGTCGGATTTGAGGGTTCTGGTCATATCCACAGGAGGCGATTATCCTCATTATGCCTACTTGCAATAAAAGCAGTTTTCCATGTGATTTGATTGGCAAGAAATGAAACAAATGCCCTAATTTGTATATCACCAACAATTGGATTGAGGTTGACCTTTCTATTGTCAGGCATAGCCTCATTATGAAGATAAAGTTCACATAACAAATGTTGGTCACTAGCGGGGGCCTCAGCAAATGTTTTGACAAATTGTTCCGCTGTGAGCAACTCATGAGGTCTCCCATCCTTAATTGCCTTCAATTGAAAATAAACAAGGCGTTCAGAAAGGAACAGAGAATAATTCAAGGAAGGTTTCCTGGTGGCTAACAATTTTTGTACTAATGAAAACATCAAAACCAGTTTATCTTTTAACTCCTTGATTTCTTTCTTAGAATCCTTGAGCTGTTGGAGTGTCTGCTCCCAATTATCCCAGTTGGCATACATCTGATTCTGCCAGGCCAACTTATGTTGTTGTAATATTTTATCTTGATCCACAGCATACTGCTTCTTCCAGTTATTCATTATTTCCAATTGTTTCCATGGTGGAGTCTGTGTCCCGGCATTGTAAGTACATGGTTGGGGCATCGTCTGAGTAGCTGAGATGACTAACACAGGGCAGGATATCTGTGGCTTGGTTTCTTTTTCCAGAATTTTTGAGGGCCCTACTGGTTCTTGTGTGACAGTAGGGCGTTCTTCTTTAATTGCAACTGATGTGGATGCCTCAGGCACTGGGATTTTGACTATTTTGTATCCTGCCTGTTCGTAAATGTTTCCACATTCATGGCACATGTATTCTTTACATGAGTCGTTCTTTTGTGCTGATGCTGTATGTGCCAACATGTAGAGATTTAATTCTCTGTCAAAGGCTTTCCTTTCCATTACCAACTCTTTTTTATAGGCCTCTAGTTCTGACTTCAAAAATTCATTTTCATCCAATAAAGATGCCATGGTGGGTAAACCCTGTGTGTTGGTTGATTTTTCTGGAGTTGATTGCTGATCCACGGCTGTAGCTGGTTCTTGTGTTTCAGCTACAGTTGGTTTCCTTATATTATCATGCTTGGTGTATGATTTTGGCACCTCAGTAGCTGGTTCTTGTGTTTCAGCTTCTGAGTGAGTAACTGGTTCTTGTGGAGAAGTTACTGTTTGAGTAGTAAACGATGTCATATTACCCTGGGCATCTGGTTCTTGTGGAGCAGTGCCACAGGACGAGACGGGTAATGGTTGGGGAATTTGGAATGGTGGTGAGGATTGAAGTTTTAACAAGATAGTCGTAGGGTCAGGGGAAATGGGAGTGACTTCAGTTTCAACAGTCATTTTCATTTTCCTCCTAGGTAGGAAAGCAGAAAAGTCAGTGTCTTTCCTTTTATTTTTATGAGAAGATTCTTTTCTAGGGGAAGGGCTATCGGAAGAGGTGGCAGCTTGGGATGTGGCCCTTGTTTTCCTTTTTGAGACAGAGACTGTTGCGGTTCGTCTCTTCCTTTTATGAGTAGGGGGAGATGGGGGTGTTTCAGCTTGAGAGTCATCGCTAGAGATGTGGATAGTGGGAAGGGGTGACTCTGCTAAATGGGATGAACTTGGGCGCGGGTCAACTGGTTCTGAAGATGGGATCAATGGGGGATCATGGATATCTTCCAGTTTCCGTTCATAAGAGCTTTCGGGAGTTTCTTGGGGAATTTCGGCTTGTTGGGGAATTTCAAGGGCTTGCTGGAGAAGGAGGAGTGGATTATTCAGAGGGGGATTTTGCTGAGCAAAACCCCTCTGAATTAATAATTTACATAAGCGATGATGGGTAAGGGATAGTGATGGGAATTTTACCCGTCTACAGTAATATGACATGTTTTTAATACATCCAAGCAGATAATAAGGAATATTAACTAATCGACCATGCCGCAAATGATTCATTAAAACAAAGTCGTGTTGATAAACTACCTGGTAACGCCCCTCGCAAGTCAAATAGTGCTTGATGAATTCAGCTACTGTTGGCCATGGGCGAGGTAATGAATGCAGACTTATACTGCGGCCTTTATTCTCAACCTGTTCCTCTGGAAGAAGGAAGTCCTGCTGTGCATTTAAAATGACTTGTTTCCTACTAAACCAGCGAGCACCTATGACCGGCAACCCTGAAACTTGTGCTATATCTTCCTCTGTGACCGAAATTCGGACCCCTTGGACCACGGAGTAATCTTCCTGAAAATTCTGCGTAAACTCTAAAACTTGCTGAGGATCAAATTCTCCTAACCTTTCGAAGTATGTTATCCATCCTGCCTGCTGAAAAATTTGGTAGGCCTCCGGGAATAATTCAAGAAGAGTTATCGAGCCAGGCTCATGTATGATGGCCGAACCTCCCATAGCTACTAACTTGAGTCACATGCAGAGGCGCAGAGAACAGAAACACAGGCTTTGATCAAGCTAATCGTTGCAACTGAGGATATGGAGTCTCAATGACGGCGGAAATAATGGATATGAGGAGTGACGGTGGATTGGATGGTGTGGAATGATGATTCGGTTTTCGAAATTCCCCCCCTTACGTATGATGAAATGATGTTTAAGTGTGCGGGGATTGTAATCATTATGAGCAAGATCCTCTCTTTAAAATATTATTTAACTGTATTACATAAAAAACCACATACCTTATATTTTTACCTTTGTTTTTATAATTCGAAGTATAGAGTGCTTCATAATGGCTTGATATTGATGGAAGAATATTTAAATTTCTCTGGAATGTAGAAACAGGAGCATATCAGGATCTACTCAATACTGAATAATATTCACCCAAGGGATCTGAAGAATAAAAGTGGAGAACTGAAAAACTTGTGTAGCAGAGGAAAGAAATGGTGTTTTAATAATGAAAATATGAATGACAGGTTGCTGAAAGTGGTGTTTCAGCAATGGAAAAATGAATAACATGTTGCTGAAAGTGGTATTTCAGCAAAGGGAAAAATAAGGAAAATGGAATGTAATGATTTGGATTTAAGAAAATCGGGAGAAGTATTTGCTGAGGGATAATTTCAGCAGTAGGGAACGGGAAATACTGGCTAAAAGATGGTGTTTCGGGAATAGGTAGAAATGGGGAAAAATGGAAAAAGAAAGATGGAGTAATGGGATAAGTGATAAAAGGGATATTGCTGGGGAATGGGTTGAAGTGAAAGGAACAAAGCTTTTGTGATTGAAGCTTCAGATCTTCCTGTGATGAAACTGTCCTCCTTAGTGAGTTTTTCCATAATCTACAAAATTCAATTGTAACGTGCCAACCCTTGATAGGGATTATTAGTTTTAAATCTAATCTAATGCTAGAAATGTAGTGCAGAAAATTAAATGCTGCGAGGAGCAGAAGACTCCCCTAGAAAAAGATAATGTGTATCAGTCATGCAAGAAGCCTTGAAATCTTCTTTAGAAACAGGGCACTGGTACAAATGAAGCCTATGACCATTCACTAGTAGAGGTGTTTTAGAATCATCAATTATTAAAATTCTTACTGTTCCATTAGGAAAAACAACATCTACTTCATATGGTCCAAGCCATCGTGTACGTAGCTTACCCTGAAAGTTTTCAAACCGAGAGTCATACAATAAGGCCCAATTACCTTTTTGGAACTGCTTGTGTTTGATGATTTTATCATGCCATTTCATTCTTTGTTGTTGAATCATGGTTGTTTGGTGAATGGCATCTAATCTCTTTTCATCCAATTCAAGAAGCTGCTGCAACCTAGCTGTCTGTACATCAGTCAAATCAAGATTAACAGCTAAAGCAGTTCTTAGAGTTTTAATTTCAAATTCCACAGGAAAAACAACATTTTTACCATAAACCAATTCATAGGGAGAAAAACCTGTAGTGTTTCTCCAAGTAGTTCTGTAAGCCCATAGTGCTTCGGGGAGCCTTTGAGACCAATCCTTCCGATTATGTTTTAGTTAGAATGGCTTCTAATACTTTATTTGTGCTTTCCACCTACCCATTGGCCTGGGGGTGGTATGGTGTAGTCATTCTATGATGAATATGATATTTCTGAAGGGTAGATTTAAAACCATGAGAATTGAATGGAGGTCCTCCATCTGTAACCAGCTCTCTAGGAATTCCAAATCTAGTGAAGATCTCTTCAAATAAGAAAGCTAGGACAACTTCTTCATTGGCTCTAATAAGTGCTTTGGCCTCCACCCATTTAGTCATATAGTCTGTAGAGACTAATATATAAGTTCTTTGATTGGATGGAGGATTTATGGGTCCTATGAAATCCAAGGCCCATCTTTCAAATGGTTCGGATACTACCTGGGGGTTTAATGGAATTTGATCTCTATGATTGGGTTGACCCATTCGCTGACAGCTGTCACAAGCCCTCACATATTTCTTTGCATCCTTAAATAATGAGGGCCAATAGTAACCCATCCTCAAAATTTTGTGTGTTGTTCTTTTATCAGCAAAATGCCCTCCGCAAGGGCCATCATGACAAGCTTTTAGTATGTCGTACACTTCATCCTCCCTAATGCATCTTCGGATTTCCTGATCAAGCCCTGTGTAGAAAAGACACCCACTTATCCAGCTATACCTGGCACTTTGTTGAACAATTATTCTCTTTTCCCTGTATGACAGGTGTGATGGTAATTTTCCTGCAACCAAATAATTGGCAATATCCGCATACCACGAAGAGTGAGCAGAGACTGCAAATAAATACTCATCAGGAAAGGAATCATCTACTGGAATATTATTATCAGTTTTTAACCGTGAAAGGAAATCAGCCACAACATTTTCTTTACCAGGCCGATCTACAATTGTAATATCAAACTCCTGCAGTAACAATAACCATCTGGTAACTCGAGCATTTGTGACATATTTTTTCATTAAATACTTAATAGCCGAGTGATCAGTGTGGACAAAAGTAGAATAACCAGTGATGTAATGTCGAAATTTAGTAATGGCATAAATTACTGCAAGAAACTCCTTTTCGGTAACTTTATAATTGAGCTCAGCAGGGGTCATGTTCTTACTGATAAAATAGATAGCATAAGGAAGATGATTTTCCTCTTATCCCGGGACAGCTCCAATTGCAGTGTCTAAAGCATCAGAAGATTGATGAAAGGGGAGGGCCCAATCAGGTCCTCTCAAAATAGGAGCAATAGATAACTGATGCTTGAGTTCTACAAAGGCTTTCTGACAAAGATTATTCCACTTAAATTCAACATTTTTCATAAGAAACACAAATAATGGAGAAGCTATCTTAGAAAAATATTTAATAAATCTTCTGTAGTATCCAGCATGTCCTAGAAAACTTCTCACATCAGTTTGTGTTTTAGGAACAGGAAGATTCTGAATGACCTGTATTTTGGATGGGTCTACCTGAATGCCTTGAGATGAAATAAAATTTCCAAGCACTACTCCTTCACTCATCATCATATGACATTTTTCAGTACTTAGGGAGAGGTGAGCTTGTATACAACGTTTAAGTACCTTCTCAAGATTTTGTAATGCATCTTCAAAAGACATACCATAAGGAGTAAAATCATCCATAAATATTTCCATAGAGTCATTCAGCATATCAGAAAATATTCCTATAACAGCCCTCTGAAAATTTGCTGGCACGTTACATAGTCCAAATGGAAGAACTCTATAAGCAAAAGTTCCCCAAGGACTAGTGAAAGTGGTCTTGTCCTGGTCTTGGGGTGCAATTCTAATTTGGTTATACCCACTGAATCCATCTAGAAAAGAAAAGAATTTCTTCCCTGACAGACTATCCAACACCTGATCAATGAAAGGTAAAGGAAAGTGATCCTTTTGAGTAGCTTTGTTTAAGGCTCTGTAATCAACACACACTCTCCATTTCCCATTTTTCTTAGGGACTATTACCAATGGGGAAACCCATTCACTGTCAGATATGGGGTATATAAATCCTGCATTGAGCAATTTCTGAAGTTCTTCTTTAACAATTTCTCTTAAATTAGGGTTCATTCGTCTTTGGGGTTGACAGACTGGTCGGCATCCTTCTTTAATATAAATTCGGTGAGTACATAATTCAGAAGAGATTCCTTTCATATCCATGTAATCCCATGCGAATGCTTCCTTATTTTCTCGTAATAACTTCATTAACTGTTGTGTTTCAGCAACTGTTAGATCAGGATTTATGTTTAATGTCTTGCCAAGTTCGATTTCGACTGTTGTGCTTTTAGATGAGATGGTGGTTAATGTCTGAGATAAATCTCAGATTCAATCTTTTCCTGGGTATCTGTTTCAAAAATTGCAGTCAATTGATTGTGTGTTTCAGCAATTATAGAGGAAGGTTCGCAAATAAAATTATTAATTATTTCATCCTCTGTATTGTCTTTAAGAGTTAAGGCTTGTCCGATAGTTAAAATGGGCTGAATAGTATTATCATCATAATCCATCCACACAGAATCTTCATTATTAATTATGGGTGTAGCATGAGGATAAAGAGTAAGCTATTTGGTTTCATAACCATTAGAAATTGTCATTGAACCAGATCTGCAACTGATAAAGGCATCGGCTGTGGCCAGCCATGGCCTCCCCAGAATTAAAGGATGTCCCCCTAGCTTTGTTTTAGTTTGTAATACGACAAAATCAGCTGGGTAATTCCAGGATTCAACTGAGATAACTAGATCTTCAACAACTCCTTCTGGTTTAATTGTAGAACGGTCAGCTAACTCTAGGATAGTTGGTGTATCTCTGATTGTGTTATTCAGCTGTAACAACTGTGAAGTTTCAAGAGTCATAATGTTTATTGCGGCACCTAGATCTACCAGAACTTGAGGAATCATTTTTTTACCAATTTGAACTGTCACAGTAGGATGGATGGGGTCACCATATTTCACAGGAGGGGTTTTTCCGGACATTAATGCAGATAAGTCACCCATCACATGAACTGTAAGGGGATCTTTAGTTTTCCTACCAGGTTTCTTAACACAAATGTCCCTTATGGTTCTGGCATAAATTGGTACATCTTTCAGTGCCTGTAAAAGTGGAATTTTAACATACAAATTTTGCAATTCCCCTAAAAGATTAAAAGCAGGTGTTTCAGGCGTTTTAGTTAAAACTAAACGCTCGGGGAATGGTGGTTCTGTTATTTCAATACCCTTGTTAGAGGGTGGTTGTGCTTTTTTATGTTTCTCAGTTTCCTCTTTATCCGAATCAGAAGAGGTTATATCATCGATGATAGGTTCTACTATTTTCCCGGATCTCAAATGAATATCATTACATTGCATAGTAGGAAATGTAGGCTGATTCTGAATATCAATGACTTGCACAACTTTATTATTGGGGTTAGGATTTGGTTGCACAGGTAGTTGGGGTCTCATTTGATTATTTGGTGGAGCATTTAATGGTAGAGGAAGTGGTTGTTGAAATTGAGGAAATTGATTTGGATACGGAAGTTGTTGGCTTCTCCAATTTGAATTCCAAGGATTAAAAGAAGATGGCTGTTGTGAGGGCCAAGGAGTCCACATTGTAGAATCAACAAAGGGAGGGTTTGATTGTTGCATGGGTGGGAAGTTCATCTGATTAAAGGGTGGGTATTGCATTTGATTAAAGGGAGGGTAATTTGTCTGACTGAAAGCAGAATAATTATTCCAATGATTAAATGGCATACTAGAATTCATACCTTGTCCTTTTGGTTGCCATTGTCTTCTTTGTGTTAGCAGGTAAACTGCTTCAGCTTCTTCTTCCGTTGGCTGCAGTGCTGCCTTTATTCCTGGTAGAGAGGGACATTGTTGTGTTTCATGATCTTTCTCACAAAGGGTGCAGATTGGTATTTTTTCCAATGGGCATTCCCTTAGTGGATGTTTGTCTCTGCATTTAGGGCAAAAGACAGCCAGAGCTGCTTCTGCTTCAGCCTGCTTCTTTTTAACCTGCAAGGTGTCAATTTGTGAAGCAAAAGAACTTAACATCTCAGTTTTAAATTCTTCAAGTAAATTACCTATTTCAGCTCTTGTTGCTCCCCCACTGGCTGATTTCTGAACTCTTGAATAGGTGGGGTCTCTGTTACTTACTTTGTTCCTTGCAGCTCCTCTTGAACATCTTTTACAGAGTTCAACAATCTCATCATAAGATTCTTTAGATATATCTCCCTTGCCAAGCATGTTTAACATGTCTAAACAATCATCCCTTAATCCTCTAAGTAATATTGTTTTACGAATTTCTTTACTTATATTCGGATGATCAGATCTCTGCAGATTATACTGCAGCCTTTCCACGTAGTCCTCCAGATTCTCGTCCGGCTTTTGTGCCATGTTGAATAGTTCATCCCTCTTTTCTCTCGTCCGACAATAGTCTTGATATTTAAGCAGAAATTTCTGTTTCATCTGTTCCCATGTTGTGATTACCTGACTTCCAAGGCTCATGAACCATCTTAAAGCATTTCCTTTTAATGTTGCTGGAAACAGTTTCAACTTCTAAGCATTAGTAACATAATCATAACTTCTGCATAATATATCAAATTCAAAAATAAATTCATCCGGATCTTCAGAGGATAAACCATGGAAGTTGGGTAAAGCTGACAATGGAATATTCTTCATGGGAGTTGTTCCTCTAGGGAGATCACTGATAGGAAATCCCAAGGTAGAGAGAGAATTTTCATCCCTTCCTTCTCCTTCAGGATCTACACGTCCTCCACCAAAGAATTCTTCGTTGTTTCCTTCCATTGGCTGTTCTCCTACTACACTTGCTCGATCCTCAAAATCTTCTACTGGTTCTTTAATGTTTTCCATAGGTCGTCCAATACTCTCTATTAATTCCTCAACGTGCTCTGCTGAATTGCTAGCACTTTCTTTTGATCCTCCAGCACTGATTGCTGGTTCTTTAATATCCGTTACTGGTCCCTCTATGTTTTCAGGGCCCACAACTTCCTCTGTTTTGTAATCTGATTGAGGGGAGTGCTGAAGTTTTGGTCTTCGAGAACTTAATCTCTGTGATGATTCAGCCTTTGATACAATCTCGTCAATGAAAGTCTTTCTTCCTCCCCTTCCTTTTCCCTTGCCACCTGTAGGATTAGTTTTCTTCTGGGTTCCGCGTCCTCTCATACAATCTGCACATCTAGAAATAAAGTATTAATGCTTTTGAAATCTATAATTGCCTTCCCCGGCAACGGCGCCAAAATGTTGGTCGCTTTAATTGTTTTAACAATTCAAGCTCCACATAAATTGTCAACCCGGGAAGGTCTGTTTATTCCAAAGACAATCACGCACTGGATATGCTCAATTCCAAAAGCAAGATAATGTTGTAGTAAAAATCACACAATTATTAATCATACAAATCTAACTATTCACACCCTGCTTTAACAAAGCTGAAGTCTACTTGTGTTACAACAGAAGCAATTCCCCTATTGCAGTCTTTCATTAAAAGAATCCTAGGAAAAGATAATGAAAGGAAATCACCCTGCAGGAAAGGAAACCAATCAACTATAACAGTGAACAGGACCCTATTCCCATGAACAGGAACCTTCAGCACCTGTCTCCTGATGCTAATCACACTGCAGGAAAAAGAGAGTTAACTTATGGGGAACAGGACCCTATTCCTTTGCACAGGAACTTCAGCACCTGTTTCCCGGCATCAATCATACATTCAAATAGATAACAGAAAAATATCTCTTGGCTTCTTTAAGAATGAACGTTACCAAACTCATGCAGTGTTAAATAAAATAGAGTGCTTAAAGAACTACAGAACTATGCAAATGATGATTCAGTAAACAGAGTTAAATTAAGGTGCAAATATCATAAAGAAATTCAACAAACTACAGGAGCAATTGGGTGAATCTTGTGATGAATGCGGGCCCTTTCCTTCTCACAAGATTCCCCAGGGAAAAGAGTTAAATTGAAGCGCTCAAAAGAAACCTTTATTCATCTGTCAAAAAGGAATGATACATTACAATGGAGTCTTGCTCCTTTCCGTTCAAAATAATCTTTCTCCTGTAGTCTCTAACTCCCTTCTAATGATGATGTCTCCTCTTTTTAAAGAGGAGACATCTATTATAGTTACATCAGAGCAAATCTATATTTATCCAAATCTGTTCTTCTATCTTAAAACAGGGTCCTTCTATTCTTCCATAGAAAAATATTGTTACAACAGATACAAAAAGATATTGGCTTCAGAACAATCCGCGTAACAACTTTCCTTGCTTGTCTTCGTCTTGTTGCCATCGTTCCTGAAATACTCTTTCAAGATCGCAAATCACGAGTAGTGACGGAATGTACATGCCCGCTGACTTTTTCAGCAATATATTTGACTGTTTCAGCAACGGAGTCGACTGTTTCAGCAACGGTCGATTGTTTCAGCAACAGCACGTTCCTTATCCTTACTTATTTGCAATCTTTTAGACTTGTGTTAGCAACAATCTACCTTCGATTAATGATGAAATATAAGAGTAATGTTGAATTATATGTAAACAGATTAAACATATAGTAAAGAGAAGGATTTCATATACCTTTGGATGAAATGGATAAAAATGATAATGTAACCTTTTCTGAATATAGCTATAAAGGGTAAGATGGTGTCAAAATGTATAGTAAAAATGGTACATTGTGAGGTCCTAACGAGGTGGATGGATTATAGAGTTTATATTCCTTGGACTCATCATTGTATCCAACAGTGAGATGTACTTCTCCCCTTGCTTAATTTGTTGTAAGGTTATTTAGGACATGTGCATATGCACATCGAAATATCTTTCATGTGGGTGACAAATTTCTTTCCTCACATGCTTCTTTCAAAACTCTATTCATAACATCTTTGGTTGGGCATCTATTCAAAATATACATTGCACAATTTACAGCTTCAGCCCAATACTCATTTGGCAAATGTTTTTCCTTCAACATACTTCTGACCATGTCCATGATGGTCCTATTCTTCGTTTCTGCAACACCGTTTTGCTGTGGTGTGTACCTTGTGGTAAATTTCTTATGTATGCCATTCTCCCTACAGAAATGTATGAAATCGTTGGAGATATATTCTCCACCTCTATCAATTCTTAGCACTTTGATGTACTGCCCACTTTTCTCCTCAATAAGAGCTTTGAAGTGGTAGAACTATTCAAACACTTCACTCTTCTGTTTCAAAAAATACACCCATTTATTTCTGGTGTAATCATCTATGAATGTCAAAACATAATGGCTGCCAGCTAAAGATTGCATTTGCATTGGTCCACACAAATCTGAGTGGACAATCTCTAAGGGTGCCTTTTCCCTTATACTCTTCCCTGCTAGGAATGCTTCTCTGTGTTGTTTTCCTAAGATGCATCATTCACATAGGTTGTCCAGTTTTTCTATGAGTGGTAATCCCTTTACCATGCCTTTTCTATGCAAGAGGTTCAACCCTCCAAAATTGAGATGTCCAAATCTCAAATTCCATAACCAGTTTTCATCTTTCACTTCTTCTTGAAAGACCTCTTATGTGACTGTTGCTACCACACTTCCTTCCTTCAAGTTTGTTTTGAGCTTGAGAGGAAACATCCTATTCTTTTTCATGTGCACTTCTGCAATGACCCTTTTACTTGGAGGTATGTCCATGATAGTACACACATCATTCTTAAAAAACACATTGTAGCCCTTGTTCACGAGTTGTCCAATGCTTAGAAGGTTACATTTCAGGCCAGGTACATAATATACATCTAGCACAAATTTCTTTTATCCCTTCCTTGTTAATATTGACACTCTTCCTTTTCCCATGACAGAGACTTTGCTATCAGTCCATGTTGTCACTTCAAACTTCACATTCTCACCAAGATTGGTAAACATTGCTATGTTTCCAGTCATGTGGTTACTACAACCTAAGTCTAAAAACCATACATCATCTTGTTTTTCTTGTGCTACATTACATGTTAGAAGCACATTACTCTGGTTCTTATCTTCTTTTGCAAAATTTGCATTTTTCCTATTATTCATGTCATTTTGTTTCTTTCTACATTCATTTGCATAATGCCCATAATTTTTACAATAATGACATTAGACTTGGGATTTGTCATACCTTTGTCCATGTGCTTGGTGTTGGCTTGAGCCTTCACTTTGATTCTGATTGTTGCCTCTTCCACTTGTGCTTGCAGGGCTGCTTCTTCCACCTCTGTGTGGGCTTCTTCCTCTTCCTCGGTAGTTTGATCTTCCTCAACCTCTACCTTGACCAAAAGACATTAGTGTCTTGAATGCATGCTCCAATGAGGAGTTCACCATTCTGTTCAGTCTATGTTCATGAGACATCAGGGATGCACAAAGCTCATCCACTGAAAACATTGAGAGATCCTTTGTCTCTTCTATTGGCACTACTATGGCATCAAATCTTGAGGGTAGAATTCTCAAAGGTTTTCTCCACTATTCTTATTTCCTCAAATGTCTCCCCATGAAAGGAGCTTATCTAGGTATCCAACCCTTCACATGTGTGAAGAATGAGTCTATGTTATCGGACTCACTGCATAAATTTCAAAGTCTCTCCCGAGCATTTGCCAGCTTTGTTGTCTTCACCTTCTCCATGCCTTGATAGGTGTTAGGACCTCACAATGTACCATTTTTACCATACATGTTGACACCACCTTACCCTTTATAACTATATTTAAAAAGGGTTTCATTATCATTTTCATCCATTTTATTCAAAGGTATATGAAATCCTTCTCTTTACTATATATTTAATCTGTTTACATATAATTCCACATTACTCTTATATTTCATCATTAATCGAAGGTAGATTGTTGCTAACACAAGTCTAAAAGATCGCAGATAATTTATGATAAGGAACGTGCTGTGCTGAAATAATCGGCCATTGCTGAAACAGTGAGCGGGCACGTAAATTCCGTCACTACTCGTGATTTGCGATTCTGGAAGAGTATTTTGGGAACAATGGAAACAAGATGAAGACAAGCAAGAAAGTGGTTACACGGATTTTTCTGAAGCCAGTACTTTTTCTGTATCTTTTGTAACAATATTTTTCTATGGAAGAATGTAAGGACCCTGTTTTAAGATAGAAGAACAAATTTGGATAAATATAGATTTGCTCTGATGTAACTGTACTAGATGTCTCCTCTTTAAAAAGAGGAGACATCATCATTAGAAGGGGAGTTAGAGACTACAGGAGAAACATTGTTTTGAGCGGAAAGGAGCAAGACTCCATTGTAATGTATCATTCCTTTTTGACAGATGAATAAAGGTTTCTTTTGAGCGCTTCAATTTAACTCTTTCCCTGGGGAATCTTGTGAGAAGGAAAGGGCCCACCTTCATCACAAGATTCACTCGATTGCTCATGTAGTTTTTTGAATTTCTTTATGATATTTTCACCTTAATTTAATTCTGTTTACTAAAGCATCATTTGCATAGTTCTGTAGCTCTTTAAGCACTATGTTTTCTTTAACGCTGCATGAGTTTGGTAACATTCATTCTTAAATAAGCCAAGAGATATTTTTTTGTTATCTGTTTGAATGTATGATTGATGCCAGGAAACAGGTGCTGAAGATTCCTGTGCAAAGGAATAGGGTCTTGTTCCCCATTGGTTGACTCTCTTTTTCTTGCAGTGTGATTAGTATCAGGAGACAGGTGCTGAAGGTTCCTGTTCATGGAAATAGGGTCCTGTTTTCCTGAATTTATCTTTTCTACAGTGTGATTAGTGTCAGGCAACAGGTGCTGAAGTTCCTATTTGGAGGAATAGGGTCCTGTTCCCTGTTATAGTTGATTGGTTTCCTTTCCTGCAGGGTGATTTCCTTTCATTATCTTTTCCTAGGATTCTTTTAATAAAAGACTACAATAGAGGAATTGCTTCTACTGTAACACAAGTAGACTTCAGCTTTGTTAAAGCAGGGTGTGAATAGTTAGATTTGTATGATTGATAATTGTGTGACTTTTAGTACAACATTATTTTGCTTTTGGAATTGAGCATATCCAGTGCGTGATTGTCTTTGGAATAAACAGACCTTCCCGGGTTGACAATTTATGTGGAGCTTGAATTGCTAAAACAATTAAAGCGACCAAAATTTTGGCGCCGTTGCCGGGGAAGGAAATTATAGATTTCAAAAGCATTAATATTTTCTTTCTAGATGTGCATATTGTATGAGAGGACGCGGAACCCAGAATAAAACTAATCCTACAGGTGGCAAGGGCAAAGGAAGGGGAGGAAGAAAGACTTTCATTGAAGAGATTATATCAAAGGTTGAATCATCATAGAGATTAAGTTCTCAAAGACCAAAACCTTAGCACCCCCCTAAATCGGATTACAAAACAGAGGAAGTCGTGGGCCCTGAAAACATAGAGGAGCCAGTAATGGATATTAAAGGACCAGCAATCAGTGCTGGAGAGTCAAAAGAAAGTGCTAGAAAATCAGCAGAGCACGTTGAGGAAATTAATAAGTATTGGATGGGCGGCAGAAGCCAATTGAAGAACCGGTAGGAGAGAAACCAATGGAAGGAAACAACAAAGAATTCTTTGGTGGAGGACGCGTAGATCCTTAAGGAGAAGGAAGGGATGAAAATTCTCTCTCTACCTTGGGATTTCCTATCAGTGATCTCCCTAGAGGAACAACTCCTATGAAGAATATTCCATTGTTAGCTTTACCTAACTTCCATGGTTTATCCTCTGAAGATCCGGATGAATTTCTTTTTGAATTTGATATATTATGCAGAAGTTATGATTATGTTACTAATGCTCAAAAGTTGAAACTGTTTCCAGCAACATTAAAAGGAAATGCTTTAAGATGGTTCATGAGCCTTGGAAGTCAGGTAATCACAACATGGGAACAGATGAAACATAAATTTCTGCTTAAATATCAAGACTATTGTCGGACAAGAGAAAAGAGGGAGGAACTATTCAACATGGCACAAAAGCCGAATGAGAATATGGAGGACTATGTGGACAGGCTGCAGTATAATCTGCAGAGATCTGATCATCCGAATGTAAGTAAAGAAATTCGTAAAACAATATTACTTAGAGGATTAAGGGATGATTGTTTAGACATGTTAAACATGCTTGGCAAGGGAGATATATCTAAAGAATCTTATGATGAGATTGTTGAACTCTGTAAAAGATGTTCAAGAGGAGCTGCAAGGAACAAAGTAAGTAACAGAGATCCCACCTATTCAAGAGTTCAGAAATCAGCCAGTGGGGGAGCAACAAGAGCTGAAATAGGTAATTTACTTGAAGAATTTAAAACTGAAATGTTAAGTTCTTTCGCTTCACAAATTGACACCTTGCAGGTTAAAAAGAAGCAGGCTGAAGCAGAAGCAGCTTTGGCTGTCTTTTGCCCTAAATGCAGAGACAAACATCCACTAAGGGAATGCCCATTGGACAAAATACCAATCTGCACCCTTTGTGAGAAAGATCATGAAACACAACAATGTCCCTCTCTACCAGGAATAAAGGCAGCACTGCAGCCAACGGAAGAAGAAGCTGAAGCAGTTTACCTGCTAACACAAAGAAGACAATGGCAACCAAGAGGACAAGGTATGAATTCTAGTATGCCATTTAATCGTTGGAATAATTATTCTGCTTTCAGTCAGACAAATTACCCTCCCTTTAATCAAATGCAATACCCACCCTTTAATCAGATGAACTTCCCACCCATGCAACAATCAAACCCTCCCTTTGTTGATCCTACAATGTGGACTCCTTGGCCCCCACAATAGCCATCTTCTTTTAATCCTTGGAATTCAAATTGGAGAAGCCAACAACTCCCGTATCCAAATCAATTTCCTCAATTTCAACAACCACTTCCTCTGCCATCAAATGCTCCACCAAATAATCAAATGAGACCCCAGCTACCTGTGCAACCAAATCCTAACCCCAGTAATAAAGTTGTGCAAGTCATTGATATTCATAATAAGCCTATATTTCCTACTATGCAATCTAATGATATTCATTTGAGATCCGGGAAAATAGTAGAACCTATTATTGATGACATAACCTCTTCTGATTCTGATAAAGAGGAAACTGAGAAACATAAGAAAGCACAACCACCCTCTAACAAGGGTATTGAAATAACAGAACCACCATTCCCCAAGCATTTAGTTTTAACTAGAACGCCTGAAACACTTGCTTTTAACCTTTTAGGGGAATTGAAAAACTTGTATGTTAAAATTCCACTTTTACAGGCACTAAGAGATGTACCAATTTATGCCAGAACCATAAGGGATATTTGTGTTAAGAAACCTGGTAGGAAGACTAAAGACCCCCTTATAGTTCATGTTATGGGTGATTTATCTGCATTAATGTCCAGAAAAACCCCTCCTGTGAAATATGGTGACCCCGGCCATCCTACTGTGATAGTTCAAATTGGTAAAACGATAATTCCTCAAGTTCTGGTAGATTTAGGTGCTGCAATAAACATTATGAATCTTGAAACTTCACAGTTGTTACAGCTGAATAACACAATTAGAGATACACCAACCATCCTAGAGTTAGCTGACCGTTCTAAAATTAAACCAGAAGGAGTTGTTGAAGATCTAGTTATCTCAGTTGAATCCTGGAATTACCCAGCTGATTTTGTGGTATTACAAACTAAAACAAAGCTGGGGGGACACCCTTTAATTCTAGGAAGACCATGGCTGGCCACAGCCGATGCCTTTATAAGCTGTAGATCTGGTTCAATGACAATTTCTAATGGTTATGAAACTAAACAGCTTACTCTTTATCCTCATGCTACACCCATAATTAATAATGAAAATTATGTGTGGATGGATTATGATGATAATGCTATTCAACCCATTTTAACTATCGGACAAGCCTTAACTCTTAAAGACAATACAGAGGATGAAATAATTAATAATTTTATTTGTGAACCTTCCTCTGTAATTGTTGAAACACACAATCAATTGACTGCAATTTTTGAAATGGATACCCAGGAAAAGATTGAATCTGAAGATTTATCTCAGACATTAACCACCATCGCATCTAAAAGCACAACAGTCGAAATCGAACCTGGCAAGACATTAAACATAAATCCTGATCTAACAGTTGCTGAAACACAGTAGTTAATGAAGTTATTACGAGAAAATAAGGAAGCATTTGCATGGGATTACACGGATATGAAAGGAATCTCTTCTGAATTATGTACTCACCGAATTTATATTAAAGAAGGATGCCGACCAGTCTGTCAACCCCAAAGACGAATGAACCCTAATTTAAGAGAAATTGTTAAAGAAGAACTTCAAAAATTGCTCAATGCAGGATTTATATACCCCATATCTGACAGTGAATGGGTTTCCCCATTGGTAATAGTCCCTAAGAAAAACGGGAAATGGAGAGTGTGTGTTGATTACAGAGCCTTAAACAAAGCTACTCAAAAGGATCACTTTCCTTTACCTTTCATTGATCAGGTGTTGGATAGTCTGTTAGGGAAGAAATTATTTTCTTTTCTAGATGGATTCAGTGGGTATAACCAAATTAGAATTGCACCCCAAGACCAGGACAAGACCACTTTCACTAGTCCTTGGGGAACTTTTTCTTATAGAGTTCTTCCATTTGGACTATGTAACGCGCCAGCAACTTTTCAGAGGGCTGTTATAGGAATATTTTCTGATATGCTGAATGACTCTATGGAAATATTTATGGATGATTTTACTCCTTATGGTACGTCTTTTGAAGATGCATTACAAAATCTTGAGAAGGTACTTAAACGTTGTATCCAAGCTCACCTCTCCCTAAGTACTGAAAAATGTCATATGATGATGAGTGAAGGAGTAGTGCTTGGACATTTTATTTCATCTCAAGGCATTCAGGTAGACCCATCCAAAATACTGGTCATTCAGAATCTTTCTGTTCCTAAAACACAAACTGATGTGAGAAGTTTTCTAGGACATGCTGGATACTACAGAAGATTTATTAAGGATTTTTCTAAGATAGCCTCTCCATTATTTGTGTTGCTTATGAAAAATGCTGAATTTAAGTGGACTAATCTTTGTCAGAAAGCCTTTGTAGAACTCAAGCATCAGTTATCTATCGCTCCTATTTTGAGGGGACCTGATTGGGCCCTCCCCTTTCATATATCTTCTGATGCTTCAGACACTGCAATTGGAGCTGTCCTGGGACAAGAGGAAAATCATCTTCCTTATGCTATCTATTTTATTAGTAAGAACATGACCCCTGCTGAGCTTAATTATACAGTTACCGAAAAAGAGTTTCTTGCAGTAATTTATGCCATTAATAAATTTCGACATTATATCACTGGTTATTCTACTTTTGTCCACACTGATCACTCGGCTATTAAATATTTAATGAACAAATCTGTCACAAATGCTCGAGTTACCAGATGGTTATTGTTACTGCAGGAATTTGATATTACAATTGTAGATCGGCCTGGTAAGGAAAATGTGGTGGCTGATTTCCTTTCACGGTTAAAAACTGATAATAACATTCCAGTAGATGATTCCTTTCCTGATGAATATTTATTTGCAGTCTCTGCTCACTCTCCGTGGTATGCAGATATTGCCAATTATTTGGTTGCAGGAAAATTACCATCACACCTGTCATACAGAGAAAAGAGAAGAATTGTTCAACAAAGTGCCAGGTATAGCTGGATAAGTGGGTGTCTTTTCTATACAAGGCTTGATCAGGAAATCCAAAGATGCATTAGGGAGGATGAAGTGTACAACATACTAAAAGCTTGTCATGATGGCCCTTGCGGAGGGAATTTTGCTGATAAAAGAACAACACACAAAATTTTGAGGATGGGTTACTATTGGCCCTCATTATTTAAGGATGCAAAGAAATATGTGAGGGCTTGTGACAGCTGTCAGCGAATGGGTCAACCCAATCATAGAGATCAAATGCCATTAAACCCCCAGGTAGTATTCGAACCATTTGAAAGATGGGCCTTGGATTTCATAGGACCCATTAATCCTCCATCCAATCAAAGAACTTATATATTAGTCTCTACAGACTATATGACTAAATGGGTGGAGGCCAAAGCACTTATTAGAGCCAATGAAGAAGCTGTCATAGCTTTCTTATTTGAAGAGATCTTCACTAGATTTGGAATTCCTAGAGAGCTAGTTATAGATGGAGGACCTCCATTCAATTCTCATGGTTTTAAATCTACCCTTCAGAAATATCATATTCATCATAGAATGACTACACCATACCATCCCCAGGCCAATGGGCAGGTGGAAAGCACAAATAAAGTATTAGAAGCCATTCTAACTAAAATAGTGAAGGATAACCGGAAGGATTGGTCTCAAAGGCTCCCTGAAGCACTATGGGCTTACAGAACTACTTGGAGAAACACTACAGGTTTTTCTCCCTATGAATTGGTTTATGGTAAAAATGTTGTTTTTCTTGTGGAATTTGAAATTAAAACTCTAAGAACTGCTTTAGCTGTTAATCTTGATTTGACTGATGTGCAGACAGCTAGGTTGCAGCAGCTTCTTGAATTGGATGAAAAGAGATTAGATGCCATTCACCAAACAACCATGATTCAACAACAAAGAATGAAATGGCATGATAAAATCATCAAACACAAGCAGTTCCAAAAAGGTAATTGGGCCTTATTGTATGACTCTCGGTTTGAAAATTTTTAGGGTAAGCTACGTACACGATGGCTTGGACCATATGAAGTAGATGTTGTTTTTCCTAATGGAACAGTAAGACTTTTAACAATTGATGATTCTAAAACACCTCTACTAGTAAATGGTCATAGGCTTCGTTTGTACCAGCGCCCTATTTCTAAAGAAGATTTCAAGGCTGCTTGCATGACTGATACACATTATCTTTTTCTAGGGGAGTCTTCTGCTCCTCACATCATTTAATTTTCTGCACTGTATTTCTAGCATTAGATTAGATTAAAAACTAATAATCCCTGTCAAGGGTTGGCATGTTACAATTGAATTTTGCAGATTATGGAAGAACTCATTAAGGAGGATAGATTCATCACAAGAAGATCTGAAGCTTCAATCACAGAAGCTTTGTTCCCTTCATTTCAACCCATTTCCTAGCAATATCCCTTTTATTACTTATCCCATTTCTACATTTTTCCCTTTTTCCATTTTTTTTCCCCACTTCTACCTATTCCTGAAATATCATCTTTTAGCTAGTATTTCCCGTTCCTTACTGCTGAAATTATCCCTTAGCAAGTACTTCTCCCACTTGTCTTAAACCCAAATCATTACATCCCATTCTCCTTATTTTTCCCTTTGCTGAAACACCACTTTCAGCAACATGACATTCATTTTTCCATTGCTGAAACACCACTTTCAGCAACCTGTCGTTCATCTTTTCATTATTAAAACACCATTCCTTTCCTCTGCTACACAAGTTTCTTAGTTCTCCATTTTTTATTCTTCAGATCCCTTGGGTGAACATTATTCAGTATTGAGCAGATCCTGATATGCTCCTGTTTCTACATTCCAGAGAAATTTAAAGATTCTTCCATCAATATCAAGCCATTATGAAGCACTCTATACTTCGAATTATAAAAACAAAGGTAAAAATATAAGGTATGTGGTTTTTATGTAATATAGTTAAATAATATTTTAAAGAGAGGATCTTGCTCATAATGATTACAATCCCCGCACACTTAAACATCATTTCACCATATGTAAGGGGGGAATTTCGAAAACTGAATCATCATTCCACACCATCCAATCCTCCGTCACTCTTCATATCCATTATTTCCGCCGTCATTGAGACTCCATATCCTCTGTTGCAACAATTAGCTTGACCAAAGCCTGTGTTTCTATTCTCTGCGCCTCTGCATGTGACTCAAGCTAGTAGCTATGGGAGGTTCGGCTATCAGACATGAGCCTGGTTCGATAACTCTTCTTGAATTGTTCCCGGAGGCCTACCAAATTTTTCAGCAGGCAGGATGGACAACATACTTCGAAAGGTTAGGAGAATTTGATCCTCAGCAAGTTTTAGAGTTTGCGCAGAATTTTCAGGAAGACTACTCAGTGGTTCAAGGGGTCCGAATTTCGGTCACATAGGAAGATATAGCACAAGTTTCAGGGTTTCCGATTATAGGTGCTCGCTAGTTCAGCAGGAAACAAGTCATTTTAAATGCGCAGCAAGACTTTCTTCTTCTAGAGGAACAGATTGAACATAAAGGCCGCAGTATAAGTCTGCATTCATTACCTCGCCCATGGCCAACAGTAGTTGAATTCATCAAGCACTATTTGACATGCGAGGGGCATTACCAGGTAGTTTATCAACACGACTTCGTTTTAATGAATCATTTGTGGCATGGTCGATTAGTTAATATTCCTTATTATCTACTTGGTTGTATCAAAAACATGTCATATTACTGTAGACGGGTAAAATTCCCATTATTATCCCTTACCCATCATCGCTTATGTCAATTGTTAATTCAGAGGGGTTTTAACAAGCCATTATCCCCCTACGAATATTAGCTCCTCCTTCTCAACAAACGGGGGCCAACCGACGAAAGTCCAAGAAACTCCCGAGAGTTCTTATGAAAGGCAACTGGACGATATCCCTGACCCCCCATTGATTCCATCCTCAGAACCAGTTGACCTACCCCCAAGTTCATCCCACTTAGTAGAGTCACCCCTTCCCACTGTTCATATCTCTAGCGATGACTCTCAAACACCCCCATCTCCCCCTACTCATAAAAGAAAGAGACGAACCCCAACAGTCTCTGTCTCAAAACGACAAACAAGGGCCACATCCCAAGTTTTCACTTCTTCCGAAAGCCCTTCCCCTAGAAAATAATCTTCTCCTACAAAGAAAAGGAAAGCCACTGACTTCTCTGCTTTCCTACCTAGGAGGAAAATGAAAATGACTGTTGAAACTGAAGTCACTCCCATTTCCCCTGACCCTGCGACTATCCTGTTAAAACTTCAATCCTCATCACCATTCCAAATTCCCCAACCATTACCCGTCTCGTCCTGCGGCACTGCTCCATAAGAACCAGATGCCCAGGGTAATATGACATTGTTTACTACTCAAACAGTAACTGCTCCACAAGAACCAGTTACTCACTCAGAAGCTGAAACACAAGAACCATCTACTGAGGTGAAAAAATCATACACCAAGCATGATAATACAAGGAAACCAGCTGTAGCTAAAACACAAGAACTAGCTACAGCTGTGGATCAGCAGTCAACTCCAGCGAAATCAACCAACACACAAGGTTCACCCACTATGGCATCTTTATTAGAGGAAAATTAGTTTTTGAAGTCAGAACTAGAGGCCTATAAAAAAGAGTTGGTAATGGCAAGGGAAGCCTTTGATAGAGAATTAAATCTCTACATGTTGGCACATACAGCATCAGCACAAAAGAATGACCCATGTAAAGAATACATGTGCCATGAATGTGGAAACATTTACCAACAGGAAGGATACAAAATATTCAAAATCCCAGTGCCTGAGGCATCCACATCAGTTGCAATCAAAGAAGAACGCCCTACTGTCACACAAGAACCAGTAGGGCCCTCAAAAAGTCTGGAAAAAGAAACCAAACCACAGATATCCTGCCCTGTGTTAATCAGCTCAGCTACTCAGACGATGCCCCAACCCAGTACTTATAATGCCGGGACACGGACTCCACCATGGAAACAATTAGAAATAATGAATAACTGGAAGAAGCAGTACGCTGTGGATCAAGATAAAATATTACAACAGCATAAGTTGGCCTGGAAAAATCAGATGTATGCCAACTAGGATAATTGGGAGCAGACACTGCAATAGCTCAAGGATTCTAAGAAAGAAATCAAGGAATTAAAAGATAAACTGGTTTTGATGTTTTCATTAGTACAAAAATTGTTAGCCACCAGGAAACCCTCCTTGAATTACTCTCTGTTCCTTTTTGAACGTCTTGTTTATTTTCAATTGAAGGCAATTAAGGATGGGAGACCTCATGAGTTGCTCACAGCGGAACAATTTGTTAAAACATTTACTGAGGCCCCCGCTAGTGACCAACATTTGTTATGTGAACTTTATCTTCATAATGAGGCTATGCCTGAAAATAGACAGGTCAATCTCACTCCAATTGTTGGTGATGTACAAATTAGGGCATTTGTTTCATTTCTTGCCAATCAAATCACATGGCAAACTGCTTTTATTGCAAGTAGGCATAATGAGGAGAATCGCCTCCTTTGGATTAGACCGGAACCTTCAAATCCGGCCATTTTTGTAGCAGAATATCACCGATTTTTGCAGAAGCCAGGGATGCGCCGCTACATACAACAACTGCAAGCCTCAACACTTCTAAAGTGTCATCAGTTAATCAGAGTTAAGGAAACTGCTGCCTTGAAGGCCAACACCATGTTTTGGCAACATTCATGTAAGGAAAGACAAGAGTATCACCCTTTTAGCCCTGGTAATCTTCAAGCTGCACTATACAGGGTACCAAACTACATCAAATGCATTCAGCAATGTGCCGAGAACTGGATTGGTTATCATTTTCACTTCCCGATCTTATGGATGCCGGCAGAACAATACCAATCTCACTACCAATTGGCTAACAGGGACGAGGCAGTAGCATGGCATAAATTGCAGAACAACCAGGGATTCCAAGCTTCAACAAAAGCCAACTTCCACAGTTACTGCTTGAGAAACTTGCATGCAAAGAGTCAGTACTCAGACTCTGACTCAGACTAAGAGTTGCCTGAGGACATGCAACCCTTTCAGCTGGGGGGGATGTTAGGACCTCACAATGTACCATTTTTACCATACATATTGACACCACCTTGCCCTTTATAACTATATTTAAAAATGGTTCCATTATCATTTTCATTCATTTTATCCAAAGGTATATGAAATCCTCCTCTTTACTATATATTTAATCTATTTACATATAATTCCACATTACTCTTATATTTCATCATTAATCGAAGGTAGATTGTTGCTAACACAAGTCTAAAAGATCGCAGATAATTTATGATAAGGAACGTGCTGTGCTGAAACAATCGACCGTTGTTGAAACAGTCAGCGGGCACGTAAATTCTGTCACTACTCGTGATTTGCGATTTTGGAAGAGTATTTTTGGAACAATGGCAATAAGATGAAGACAAGCAAGAAAGTTTTTACACAGATTGTTCTGAAGCCAGTACTTTTTCTGTATCTGTTGTAACAATATTTTTCTATGGAAGAATAGAAGGATCCTGTTTTAAGATAGAAGAACAGATTTGGATAAATATAGATTTGCTCTGATGTAACTGTAATAGATGTCTCCTCTTTAAAAAGAGGAGACATCATCATTAGAAGGGGAGTTAGAGACTACAGGAGAAACATTATTTTTAGCGGAAAGGAGCAAGACTCCATTGTAATGTATCATTCCTTTTTGACAGATGAATAAAGGTTTCTTTTGAGCGCTTCAATTTAACTCTTTCCCTGGGGAATCTTGTGAGAAGGAAAGGGCCCGCCTTCATCACAAGATTCACCCAATTGCTCCTGTAGTTTGTTGAATTTCTTTATGATATTCGCACCTTAGTTTAACTCTGTTTACTGAATCATTATTTGCGTAATTCTATAGTTATTTAATCATTATGTTTTCTTTAACACTGAATGATTTTGGTAACATTCATTCTTAAAGAAGCCAAGAGATCTTTTTCTGTTATCTGTTTGAATGTATGATTGATGCCGGGAAACAGGTGCTGAAGGTTCCTGTGCAAAGGAATAGGGTCATGTTCCCCATTGGTTCTCTCTTTTTCCTGCAGTGTGATTGGTATCAGGAGACAGGTGCTGAAGGTTCTTGTTCATGGGAATAGGGTCCTGTTTTCTTGAATTTATCTTTTCTACAGTGTGATTAGTGTCAGGAAACAGGTGCTGAAGTTCCTATTTGGAGGAATAGGGTCCCGTTCCCTGTTATAGTTGATTGGTTTCCTTTCCTGCAGGGTGATGTCCTTTCATTATCTTTTCCTAGGATTCTTTTAATGAAATACTACAATAGAGGAATTGCTTCTGCTGTAACACTAGTAGACTTCAGCTTTGTTAAAGTAGGGTGTGAACAGTTAGATTTGTATGATTTATAATTGTGTGATTTTTACTACAACATTATTTTGCTTTTGGAATTGAGCATATCCAGTGCGTGATTGTCTTTGGAATAAACTGACCTTCCCGGGTTGACAATTTATGTGGAGCTTGAATTGCTAAAACAATTAAAGCTGTGATAGGCTGTCTTGATAATATCCCACATCTCTTTAGACCTTATCGCTGCTGCAATCCTTGGGAATATACTCTCATGCACTACTTGAAAGAGATAGAAGAGGGCTTTGTTGTCCTTCTTCTTGTTATCTCTCAACACATCTCTTTATGTTGCTGTCAAAGCAACCAATGTTGCTGCATCTACTGGTTCTTGGAAACCTTGTTCCACTAGCTCCCATATATCTTGTGAAGCAAATAGGGCTCTCATTGTAATGGCCCAATAATCATAATTTTTGGCATTAAGCTGTGCTATTTGTGAATTAGTCAAGATTTTGATATTTCTGCCATTTTTACCGTGTAAATAAATTTCTTAATGTGTAACACTTTTCTTACTATGTGAAAAAATTCTCACTACTGGAGAATACGTTCCACAAAAAATTTCAGAACTCCTTTTAGCTCTTCAGTAAAAGAACTATATTTTACTGATATTTTTAAACCTGCTCCGATACCATGATAAGAATTTCAAAGACAGAGGGAGTAAATGTTTTTCCCTCAACACACGAAGTTCACACACAGTTGTGGAAATTTCTTTAACCAAGATAGAACATTTACTGAAGTTTACATAGAGTTGCGGAAATCACTTCATCCATACCATACAGTTGCGGAAATCAAATCATATGATTCCTCTTTTCAATACAGAGTGGCAGAGATTAAGATCGCAACTATGGAGAAGAGCTAATATCATCAACTAATTTTACTCACGGTGAAACAGAGTAAAACAGAGTGTTGCAGTAAAACGCACAGGTGACAATTCCAGAACTATATCGCAACTAACCAAACTTTATATTAAAAATTCAACACATAAAAAACATTAACATATGGAGATTGAGGCTCCTTCACAAGTAAAAAAAGACTTCTTACTTGGATTTACATTCACCAGGGTTGCGGAGTAACACACAGTAAAACTATTTTCACGCACCCACCAAAATTCGCTCCACAATTTTCTCCACTTGTCTTTCCAGACTTACATCTGCCACATTACACAAAACTATCTATCTTTCTCACCCTTTTAACCTTACATGTAAAATCTAAACACATATATATCTAAGACATTTAATTCATGACAAACCAAGTTTAATACAAAGCATGGGCAGACATCATTTACTGGACATTACAGAACTTACGCGAACTAAACATAACTTGCGGATTAAATATTTTCCCATGCTCATTTAATAAACATGTGTTAACTTCTATTTGACTTTGATTTATTTAATCTTTTTTGGAATGGGTAATTGTCCTTTGCTCAGAACTTTTCCTTCTCTGCACATGCAATCTGCAACCTACAAAACATTAACTAAGGTATGGCTACTGCCAGCTCATTTACTGCGGTGGTTTAGATTAATTTCCAACAAATCTGAGAGGTTAATGATCCAATCTATGATTTGTTGCCACAATCCATGACACGTTACATGGATCTTGTATGATGGATCAATTCTCCTCTGAATTTTATGGGGCTTTACTCCTTTTACTACCGATAGGATTAGGCTCTGACACACTATGCTTATTGTAAGAGCAGATATTGTGAATTGGAAGCTAGGCATCAAAGACTCTCATAAAATAAATTAAATCAATAAGGAAAATATAAGTCGAATACCAATCAGTGATCCTGCTCTATTCAAACATAGACCAATCAAAATCATTAAGATACATTCGGGCTTTATATAATGCCAAAGTATCATGTGTGTTTTGATTATGCTGATATGAAATCTTGCATTAATATCAATAATTCCTTCTCATAACTAGGTACAATGATCGATCAGAAGAATAACAAGCACTACATACAGAAAAGTAAAGGATTCACTTCTTGCAGCTGAAGATCCACCAAAAAAACTTGCATAGGGAAATGATGCAGTGCCTCCAAACCTAGATCCAAACAAGTGCAGTGTTTCTGGGAAGATGTCACACTGGAAGCTCCAAAAGAATCTCCCACACCAAATTATGGAGTGCTTATATGTGTCAAAAAAATATGATATGATTCAAGAACATAACAACTTTTTGGTAGCATTTTATTTAGAAAAACTCATTCAATTCACAAAAACAGCAAGGGAAGCAATGAAACATCTGCATAATTTAGTGTTTCGGGGCTTCACGCTTCTAATGCATTGGGAAAAACTTATATCCATGGGTTTAACGCTGAGATCCAACATGAATATTGATTTTTATTTCCACTAACATTTGAAAATAGTAGCATAAATCATCCATAATATCCTTCAACTTCTCGTAGAAAAAAAACATATCTGGGCGTCCTTCTCAATGCGTTCCCTGAATGTTAATGTAGATTTCTCAATCAACAACCTTCTAACTTTATTGATGTCCTTCATGTGGGATACAACGATTGGAATAGGTAGGCTCCCTCACGCGGGCAGAGTATGGTAGCCATAACCAAAATCTGGGAAAGATCCGCGAGATCCTGAGCATCCAAACTCAAAGAGAAAAACCCATTCAGATGGTTAAAAGAATATAAAACTCAAAAATAAATAAATCAAGAAGGTAGGAATCACCCCCCATGTACTAGAAAATGCAAAAACACTTTCCCAAAACACTATAAAATGCCTTAAAGTTTATGAGAGAAATTACATGTACATGGTTAATTTTATGGGAGAAATGACATGTACATGGTTTCCAAAAACAATAGAAAATTCCTTAAATTTTATGGGATAAATGACATGTACGTGGCTGATTTTATGGGAGAAATGACATGTACATGGCTTCCAAAAACTCTAGCAAATTCTTTAAAGTTTATGGGAGAAATTACATGTAAATGGTTTCCAAAAACACTAGCAAATGTCTTAAATTTTATGGGAGAAATGGCATGTACATGGTTAAGTTTATGGGAGAAATGACATGTACATGGTTTATGGGAGAAATGACATATACATGGTTTCCAAAAACACTAGCATTGTAAACTTAGACGATGTGACAAGAAAAATGCCACTAGTTGATGGTAAAAAATTTAAACGACAGTAGGTGAATTATTTATGCAGAGTAATAAAAGTTAATTCTCGGTTTAAAATATGTAACTTAACAATTTACAATTTAACAATTTAACAAAAATCAGAAATCATGTACTTCCATAAAGATCATACAAAAATCATACAATATCATACAATAATCTTGTATTTCCATAAATATCATACAATAATTTTGGAGTTTTCTATGTCATAGGTCATGTTATTTAGATACCGTGGACCTATGCAAAAGACAAACCTATGGATCTATGTTAAAGGTTGTCTTTTCTTTCCTATGTTGCTTTTTGATGTCCTCTTTATCTTCCATTTCTTTCTAAGGGTTACATGGATCATTTAAGTTTTCTTAACCTTGAAACTCTTTATTTACTTACCTTGAGTAATGCATTGGTTGTGTATTGAATGTGGGATTCTCACGTTTTTATTTTATTTTCTATTAGTGTTGATATCCTTGGTTCTACTTCCCATTATTACCATTTTCAACTCTAATCCAATTAAAGGAGATGTCTTGAATCTTTTGGAACACTTTGCAAAATGGTTGTATGAACATATATATGATAACATTCATTACACTAAAAGGAAATTATTTGTAGTTTATATTCTAGATACGAGTCCAATTGTCAAAGTCAATTCCAATAGAATTTAGAAGTCCATTTGTAGTTCAACTTCTATGTGGGTAGAAGTGCAAGCACAAAAACCTTCTTCTATCTCGTTTTTCTCTAAAGTTTATATTTAATCCAATTATTTTGTTGGAGAGATAGGAATAACCTATAAGGTACTGCAAATCTGAAAGAAAAATTCCACATCAAATCTGAATTCTAAATAAATATGGATCTGTGCTTTTAGCAAAACAGAGGCAGATCAGAGGAAGATCATAAATACAAAGGCAGATCAGAGGTAGCAAGCACTTCATTAGAGACCTGGTTAAGGATATAAATTTGGATTTTTGATTTCAGCAAAAGCAAAGGAGGATCAGAGGTAGATCATAAATACAAAGGTATATCAGAGGAAGAAAACTCTTCATTAGAGCCTTGGTTAAGGATGGACCTTCAATTGTGTAAATTTAGGAATTGTAAATAGAAGTACAGGTCTATACGATATGACAAGAAAAATGCCACTTTTTGATGTTAAAAATTTTAAACAACAGAGGTGAAATATTTATGCAGAGTAATAAAAGTTAATTCTTAGTTTTAAACATGTAATTTAACAATTTAACATAACAATTAAAACAATTTACAATTTAACAATTTAACAAAAATAAGAAATCATGTACTTCCATAAAGATCATACAATAATCATGTACTACCGTAAATATCATATAATAATTCTAGAGTTTTCTATGTCATATGACATGTTATTTAGATACCAAGGGCCTATGCAAAAGAAGAACCTATGGATCTAAGTTAAAGGTTTTGTTTTATTTCCTATCTTCTTTTGCGATGTCCTCTTTATCTCTCATTTATTTCTAAGGGTTACATGGATCATTTAAGTTTTCTTAACCTTCAAACTTATTATTTACTTACACCGAGTCCAATGCATTGGATGAGTACTGATTGTGGGATGAGTATTTCCTTAGTTCTACTTCCCATTATTACCATTTTCTAGCTATGTGAAATTTATATTCACTCTATTTAGACTCTTTACTGTATGTTAAGCCTTCTCAGACTAGCTCTTCTGTCACTAACTCACAACTATTTCTATAAATATTATATATATTATATACAGAGTATATATCATTATAGGTTATAGTATATATTACCTATAGTTAGTCCTATATTATACTTTATATAATATAATGTAGCATATAGTATATTATACAGTGAAATGTAAGGATCATGAATACTATACGAGATTATAGATTTGTATTGAGACTATAAGTAGGATCTCATATACACTTGATTAACCTAATATATTGGGTTCATACATGTTCTCAATACTATGAAAACCACTGCTTTACTGTACATATAACTAGTAGTGTTCTAACTCATCACAACTTATGAGTCTCTTGTATTTCAATCATAAAGTTCTCATATTTTATAAAGCTTACACGTGTTATGTGGTAATATTGATTTGATTACTCTTATGTAACACTGCTATGATTTGAACATGAGCTAGATGATCCTTTGTTATGGATATGTGATTAGTAATAGCAGGAGCTCTGTGATTAGAATAACTTCCATATATGATTAAGAAATATCTGTAGTATAACAAGCATCATGGTTTAAGCTTTTATTACAGTCGTATTGATCTACTACTTATGATTGTGATTAAGATATAACAACAAGTTGTTATGATAAAAAGAGTGCAATGTAATAGCTATGATATACTCGTATTACACATGATATATGTGTAATAAAGAGCTATATAAATTGTATGATTCCCATATAAGGTTATCTATTGGTATAACATGTACAAGCTCTACCTCGTGATTCAACCTCATTTGGTTCTATGATTTCGATATATGTTAGCAATACAAGCTCTATACAGATCCTTAACTCCAACTATGAATGTTATAACTACTATACCCATGTTAATATATGTACAATGACTCTTAGCATCAGCATATACCCATGTTAATCTCTATACAATGACTCTTAGCTTCACCCTATGATAGTACGTAAATAACATCATAAAATGATATAATCAAACCAAGCTCTTACATTGACTGCACCTATTGAGTCAGTGGAATAAATCACAATGATGTGGTTATATTTCCATAATATACACATAGAAGATGATAAGCACCTTAAGAATTATATTTAGTATGCAGGTCTCAACAGAGGTCTGTATCACTCTTATCTTCTTAATGGTGTTAAGACTAGTGTATATTGATTGTATAAGCATAATAATGTGATATCAGTATTTACAGTATTACAGTTAACCTATTCAATATGGTAGTATATTCACTAATATCTCTCTCATATCGAGAAAGGAACTTTGAGAACTATACATCAATTTTTTAATACGTATAAATATAACTGGGAGTTTATTCCTTAAACATAAAGCTATCCAGAATCAAACTTCTATAATAGCAGTTGGACTAGAAGCACCTTAATAAGTGTACCCGTGATAAGCACCCCCGCCCATGATATAATTAGCAACCATACCCAATAATCTACTGATTCATTTTACTTCAAGACAATAGAAAACTTTCATTAACTAAACTTAATTGAATCACTTAAACAACCCAAAAATATGGATTAAGAGTTAAAGTAGCAAATTTAAAAAGAGTAGAATACATGGAATCGAGGATTCAAGGAGACACAGCATGCCAAGGAGGAAAAGCAGAAGATGAGGTGGAAGAAGGAGCACGACGAGGACACAGAGCAGACCCCAGGAATCCTAAAAAAATCCTATAAACACAACAGAAAATGAAATTAGAATCTGCAAACACAGCAAAATATGAAATTAGCGTTAAACAAGAAGAACAAGCATAAATAAAAAAATAAAAACCTCACCTTTACCTCTGCTTGCTCCCCTATTGGTCCCTTTTGGTTGAAGATCAGCAAAAAGCTCTCTCCAATGGTAATGCAACAAAAGACTGAAAACTCGTAGCGCTCTCCAATGGTAATGCAACAGAAAAATGATCAAAAACTTCTTGCGATCTATGGGCTGCTTTATTTATAAGAAAAACGTTCAGCCGAACTTTGTTAAAAGTTCGAAAAAAATTTTAAGGTTAGTTTTTCTACCTCTGGCCAAAAATCCAATTACCATTTCTGTCAATGTAAATAGAGGAGTAAGTTCAATTAATGACAGAAAAAAATTAGCCGAATTAATTTCAAAAATTCAACCGAACTTGTGGGAGATTGAAATTTTTGAGCGTGTTTCTCACGAAAGTGTAACCCATCTTCATGGATACACACACACACACACACACACACACACACACACACACACACACACACACACACATATACACATACACATACACATACACATACAAATACACATACACACACACACACACACACACACACACACACACACACACACACACGCACACACACACACAGATATATATATAAAGCATGTGTGCAACTCTTTCCATGCTTTATATCAAACTGACACATATGGTATTTATTAATAACATAAAAATAGTTCAATGTTGTTCATAAACTAGATAGTTGAAGTTCAATTTTAAGTAAAATAATATTATATCAACTTGGTTGTTAGATATTAAAATGGATTTTCTAAAACCCAATATGATGTATATCTATAATGTTTCTTCCATGCTCAACATGAATACTATACATGACATTTAAAAATAATAATATCAAGATTTTGAATTAAATATAAATATAAATACATATTGATTCTAAAATTTAATTAAATTTTAGATCTATGGGGTTCACATAAGGATCCTATCCCTAAAAATAAAACCTCCTTGAAATTTTGAAAAATTTATAAACTAAAGAGGCTCAAGGAAACTAAAGCTTATAGTATATAGGTACACCATTATGAATCCATCCTAGACCAGAGGGAAACATTTCTCTATTCAAAATTAAAAAATTACAAGAGTACTCAATTGTCACATTTATAAATTACAAATTCATATGTTGATATCTTATACTAGATTCAATTACACTTTATTATTATAGACTCTGATTCAGGGATTTCCATTTGCATCATCTACTGATCTAGCCAATGGCTCATAGGAATGTAATTCTCCATAATATTTTCATGGTCTAATTTTTTCATCTTCCATCTCCTTGGTTCATCTTTCCTTGTTTTGATTTCTTTGAGACTGATTCGAGCTACTATGATTAAATTATTGTATTGAAAAGCTATATATTTAGACGTGAAATATCTATAAATGATGTGATCAACCTAATTTTTAGCCTTTAAAAAAAATGGTCGATCACAATCATGTCACCAATTTTGTATGTGAACTATGCATCTTCATACAATCGCACCATCCTACTTTTCACCTATGTGCATTACATAAAATAGTAGGCCATGTTCTCTACATTTCCTTAGGGGGCAGTGGCAACAAAAACATCACCTACAACAAAAATACAAAATATGTATTAGTTAAAAATGTTCAAGATTTAAATTTATATATGACATAATTAATGATAGATGAGCCACATGCCTTCTGTTACAACATCAAAGACTCGATAATGATCAAATGAAACAATGGCCTCTTCATTGTGCACCTCTTTCCATGTCGGGATTCGAAGAGGTCCCTTTGGATTAAGAGGGACATGTTTCCATACTTTCACGTATGCTTTATTTTCACATTGATCAAGTCTACATCCATCAACACTAATGAAAAACTCACAAAAACATGTGAGTTTTCTTGTCTCGATGGAAAATATTTTTGTTGTGCCTTTACTCCACACTTAGTGTAATTCCCTTGTTCCTTCTATAGTATTACAATACCAAGAAATGGATTATTCACTTTGTCAAGTTCAACATTCTAGAAAATCTTACACACGGGTCTAATACATATGTGATATTCATGTCTTAAATTGGATCTGCACCAGTTGTCCACCTATAGTGATGATTTCAGTAAATCTCCATCATGAATCATTTTGTACCTTATAAGTTCTCGCTTCACACAAGAACCTACACCATCATGCTCACCCTTTCCATGTCATGTTTCAAAATAGCTTCAAGTATGTTGAATTTGTGTCTTCTTGTGTAGTTGGCTCAACCAATAAAAACTATGTGTTGACTTGAACTGCCCTGCATAACCATCTTACCATATCTAATGCTTTCTGAATGATATGTCATTTTTTTTAATGATTCATAAATCTAGTCAAAGCATTGTTCCACAAACAATTTGTCATGTTCACAATCATCGTCAATGTAAAAGTGATACTCCTTAATAACATCATGTGACTCGTTAGTGATATCCCTATCATCAACATTCAATTGTACATGTCTATACAGAACATGTATGGATATGGAAACTTGATCTTAGTGATAGAACTCACTCACGATCTCTGTATGATGATCAAATGTGAAATTCTCAGTAAATTATACCACTGGAAATATTATGCTTGGATGGAATACTTCATGAGAATGCTTAAATTTAGAAGCTTTCCACTTGGACCTGTGTGAGTGTTTGAAATATTTATAGATCTCATTCTGAAACAACCCCATGAATTGTGAAATATGAATCTCATCCTCAACAAAGTTGATCCTCCTAGGAAATAGAGTTGAAGAATATGGTTGATTGCCTACGGCATACTCATATTTCTTCCATGTGATGGTGACATTTGACATCCCAAACTAGTTGAGATCAATAGGGAAGTTCATATGGAACATTGCCAAATCACCATTTGGCAATGCATCTTCTCCCTCCTATACATTTTTTCTTGTAAAAGAAATGTTTATGGCTCCCTTATGTACAATGTTTATGAAACAAAATCACGTAGTGTAGGAGGAGGGTCGTCCTGATAGTTATTCTTGAAAAATTCTTGGAAAGTATCATAATGAAGCTAGAATTCAACATGATATCGACAACAACATGTGTCACGGATTTTATTAGGCCTAATAAAACATGGTTTCAAATTATAAAACATCCTTATGGATATCTTCACATGGTGTTTTCTTTCTTGAAATTCCTTAAATAGTGCAACTTCTATCATTTCTACAATATTCTTAGCGTGACCTAAATACTCACGTTTATCTATGCGAGATCGTACGACATGATTTCTATCTGTAATCGCATGAGAATTGATCTCCTAAATATATACCATAGGTTCTTTGATTCTTGTTGTAAGTCTACCTTGGTAGGGTTTCTTGGTGATAAGATACCAAAAAAAATATTCATCATTTTAATTTATGCGAACCTTAAATTTAGTATGCTTGTGCAATGTTTTTCTCGAGACGTGGAGCAATTTTTACATTTTTTTCCAACTTTTCTGGCCTTGATGTACTTAGCGCAACAAAAGCAGCTGTAATTTCCCTAAGTGCAGCTCGAACATGGGTTTTCCTTGATTTAAAAAACATAGATATTTCCTTTGATATATTTTCAGTGACATTCTT
This sequence comes from Pinus albicaulis, assembly GCA_034641835.2. Taxonomy (NCBI): domain Eukaryota; kingdom Viridiplantae; phylum Streptophyta; class Pinopsida; order Pinales; family Pinaceae; genus Pinus; species Pinus albicaulis. The sequence continues at coordinate 63,839 of JAXQQM020079940.1, forward strand.
ACGTGTCTTCCTACTGTTAGCATCTTGGACACCCAAAAGCTTTGTGGCATGTTTTATTTTCTTATGTTTGATCAACCCATGTAGTATCTGAGCTTGTGCAACAACTGAATTTTTCTCAAAATGTTGTCGAATGATGTTATTGACATGCTCTCTAACAGTGCGAGTAGGTATAGACTCCCCAAGGTCCTCTTTTGTGCTTGCATCCAATTTTTCTGCAAACCTTCCACCCCTTTCCAAACCACTACAACTCCCTATTTTATTGTCAACGTGATAGGATGAAAACCGTTGTTATGATGGTTGATTAGCCTAATAGGAACATCTTCTTCCTCTAGTGGTTAGCTTGATAGGGAACATCTTGTTCCCCTAGTGACATTTGATAAAATTGATAGGGAACATCTTGTTCCTCTAGTGGTTGATCAACTTGATTGTAACACACCCCACCACTCCACCCGATGGGATGGATATCGCTAATTTGATTCCTCTTATGTTGTTAGAAGAATGGGATAGATGATTTATTATTATTTTATTATTATTTTTCCTTTCTATATATATATATATATATATATATATATATATATATATATATAATTCACACATTGGTGCTACACTTTGGCAGTCCCAACCATCCTCAACCTAAGTTCTGATAGTCCTGATTAGAGTGGGGAAATAAATGACCAATAGATGGTTTGTGACCGTTGACCTTTAGGCACCTTGTCGCAATCACAATTCCAACAGGGGGTTCCAAGGCCTCCATCAGACGGTTCACGATGCCTCTGCCCATCTGATGAATATTAACAATTTTTCCACTCCCCTTACTCCCCACTGTCATCACAGGAGGGGAGTGTCTTAATCCACCTCCACTGTCATATCCCTCGGTGATCTTCGTCGTCCTATTGAAGTGGGTCTCGGGTCCTTTAATCTTGTATAGTCATTTACCACTCTAAGGAAACATCACTTTACTTCATTGGTCTGCTACTTTGACTCAACTGCCACTGTAACCCATTTATTTTTCAACCTTCCTCCATATTCGCATGCACCCTTGAAGTGCTCCAGGGTCATTACATTGTGTTGACCTATCATGTGGTTCTCCCTTTCATCCAATAATTGTCCAGTTGTCTCATATATCTACCAACACATCATGGACCAATGTCATCTCACTTGTTTCTTAATTTCCATGTGGTTACACCATCGAGGTCTTGCCTCCAGGTATACGCAGATCGGTGTGGCACACCTCTCCACAACCCTAGCTTCTGTTTGGTACATGATGCAATAGTGCCACATCATCCTGTTCCAAATCACCATCATGCTTTCTTGATTGTGCCTTTATGCACCTTCAAGACACGCCATCTTGATCCCTTCATCCCAACGCTTCCTTACCTACTCCTCTTTGCACCTCTAGGATGGCATCCTCGAGACACGTCATCTCGATTCCTTCATCACGATACTTCGAAGCAAGCCTTCCCCTTGAAATTACAGGATATCATCCTTCGTGTTGAGTTTTTGTATGGGCTCCACTCCTGTCAATGGAAACACTTATCACCTCTGAGTTGTGAGCCCAACTGTCTCATTGTGTCATCAGCCCTGCCATTCCTTTGTGTTTCGAAAAAAAACCTCTGATATGGGCCTCTGGCCCACATCACCCCTACATTCGCCCTTTTGTAGCCATTTTATTTTATTTTCTTAAATATAATTTTCCAAAAAAAAATGCAAAGAAAGAAAATAAAATGGAAAATATATATAGTCATTTACCACTCCTAGGAAACATCACTTTACTTCTTTGGTCTGCCACTTTGACTCAAATTCCACTACAACCCATTTATTTTTCAACCTTCCTCCATATTCGCATGCACCCTTGAAGTGCTCTAGGGTCGTTACATTGCGATGACCTATCATGTGGTTCTCCCTTTCATCCAATAATTGGTCAGTTGTCTCATATATCTACAACACATCCTGGACACATGTCATCTCTCTTGTTTCTTAATTTCCATGTGGTTACACCACCAAGGTCTTGCCTTCAGGTTTACATGGATCGGTGTGCCACACCTCTCCACAACCCTAGCTTCTATTTGGTCCGTGATGCAGTAGTTCCACATCATCTTCTTCCAAATCACCACCGTGCTTCCCTGATTGCGCCTTTATGCACCTTCGAGACACGCCATATGGATCCCTTCATCCCAACGCTTCCTTACCTACTCCTCTTTACACCTCTAGGATGGAATCTTCAGGACATGTCATCTCGATCCCTTCATCATGACACTTCGAAGCAAGCCTTCCCCTTGAAATTACGGGATATCATCCTTTGGGTTGCGTTTTTGTATGGGCTCCACTCTTGTCAATGGAAACACTTATCACCTCTAAGTTGCGAGCCCAACTGTCTCATTGTGTCATCAGCCCTGCCATTCCTTTGTGTTGGAAAAAAAAACCTCTGAGATGGGCCTCCGGCCCACATCACCCCTACATTCACTCTATTGTAGCCATTTTATTTTATATTCTTAAAAATAATTTTCCAAAAAAAAAAATGCAAAGAAATAAAAGAAAATGGAAAAAAAAAAATATATATATATATATATATATATATATATTTCAAAAATGAAAGTAGAAGAAGAGAAGAAAGGAAGTAGGAGTATGGAACTCTTTAAATTTGTTCCCTGTAAATTTTAATTTATTTTTTCTAAGCCTAATGTTGCAGGCCTAAAGATTTCATCTATATTAACACAGACTTTGGAAAAAGAGTGGGTCAACCCATACAAATTCCAAGAAAAGAAAGAAGTTATTAAAGTGTGTGAAACTTTAAAAATGCAGTATTGTAGCATTATTCAAAGTCACACTGAAACTATGTCTGATACCACAAAGTGAACGGGGTTTATGTCGGAGGGTTCCCTTGAAGAGTATTTTGAAAATTCAACAACTGAGGTGATCAATGGTTGTGATCAACCCCAACATTACAGGGAGGAAAAACCATTTACCACCCAAGGTTCCCCCGAAGGTGGTAAAAAAAATTTTCCAATCTAGTGGAACGTTTATAGGCGAGCATGAGAAAGCGAGCGTGAATTCAACCACGTCACCTCCACATCAACTTCCTTCACTCCACCTCACCCTCTGTACTTCAACATCATCTGACATGTTGGCTTCCACATCATCCCTTTGTAATTTTTTGTATGCATTATCAGAATTACAATTTTTCTTGCTCTCTTTTCTATAAAACTTCAATTTCTCTCATTCGTTCTATCTCATTTTACATTTTCAACTCCTGATGTTGTGCTCAAAAAAATTGAATCCATCACCAATTTCTCTCGTTCTTGCTAGGTATTTAAAATTTTTAAACCACCCTGTGCTTTCAAAAAAAAATTGAAAACGACTAAGAAATCCTCTTTATCTCGTTCGTCGACTCACATGACCTTCATGGACATGGAAAGGGACATTTTTATCCTATCTTTCAATTAAATTTAATGGAAGTAGGTCTGAATGTCCTAGTCAATCAGGTTGACTCATAAGTTTTCTTGAGTGTGGTTAAGTCTGGCTTATTTGCGACAATTATACCTCAAACCTACTCTTTCTCTGAATTCATTAGTTGGCTAACCTCGTCCTTGTACCTATAGAAAATTTATGTAATGAATTCAATTGGTGAAAATATTTTGCAAGTATCTTCCTTGTTAATTCGACAAGCCCTAGATTTCCCCCAATTTAAAAATTACAACAAATTCTCTAATGAAACCCTATTGTCTATGTAGCAGAGTCTATCAATAGAAGATAAGAAATTAAATAAAAATATTCTCATTTTTAATTTTTAGTAGTAGGGAGGATAGAAGTTTTATTTATAACATTTTTTATTTTTGATTAATTTTTAAAATGTTATAACATTAAATTAAAATAAAATATTTATAAAATATTTTGATTGCGAAATGAGTTATGTTTTTTTGGCATGCAACATTGAAAATACATGGTATTGGCCCATGGTATTGTTAAAAATCCTATTTACAGGTTAATAATATCCATGGTAAAGTGGGGGTGAATATCCAAGTTAATACTATCGTTATATTGTAAGCTAGATTGTGAATGATTAAGCAAGTGTCCATCATATAAATAAAACTATATTTTGATTTACATATGTTTCTTTTATATATCTAACCTTTATATTTTCCCCCAATTGGGGTGAGGTACAAGGAATATGATGGCTTTGGGTTGTTTTCCTACCACTCTTTGACTGAGAGAACATTAAATGAAGGGGGTGGCATGGTTTCCCATGTGCATATGACATGCATTTTTTTCATCCTTGTTAACTATGAGTACCACCAAATGTCATAGAAGAGAGGTGCAACAAGTCTACCTATACAATGACTTTATAGAGAATTCGCTCATAGGATGTGGGAAGGGGACTTGTCCTTCTTTTCAAGAAGTTTTTTGGTATGAGAGAGAAAGATAAAAGTATAATTTGAAATATTGGGAACCTAGCAGCCAGGAAGATGATTCTCATGGAGCATAATATCAGAAGAAAACTTTGTGTACACGAAATTGAATAAATTCAGGGTCTAATTCTTTGGGGTATTATATTAAGAAATGGCATCAAGGGCTCAAGCCACAATCAAACAAGAGACTCACACAACTTGGTCATTCTTAAGGGATATGATATTCAAAGAACTATGTTGGCTTTTGGAATTTGGCGCTTGGTAGTCACCTCTCTTAGGGAAACTCTGCATCCATTTAAAATCTTTAATTTTGATGTTATTTCTCTATCTTCCTACCAGACCATCACATTTCATGTGAATGTTAGTATTTCTATTTTGATGTATATTTTTGTTTGGATGTGGTGGTCATCATTTCTTACTTGTTGGATTTTTGGGTCCCTATACCTCGGTTGGGTTTATTCCTTACCCTCTCTTATTAGGAAATACTTGTCTCAAGGTAATCATACCATATATAGTAAATTTTTATTTAGTATAATAAGTATCTTTCCACATGTGGCCTTTATCCTATTATTTTGGTTGGAGCTTGTATGTATGTTTTATTGCTATACTTGATTCTCCATTCTTAGCTATCCCAGTGTTATACCATGAAAACTTCTCCTCCAGGTCAAATGCAATGATAGCACATGAGAAGTATATGGGGTGGGGGAGGACGACGTGGTCCTTAGCGGTGAAACCATGCCCAACAGTAAGCCCAAGAGGATGTTGAGACCTTTCAGGAAGTGGTCCCCCATAAATTCAGAGTGAAATGCAGAACTTTAGGGACTATGATAGCGAGATATAACCAATCCTTCCTTGACTCAAATCTCATAGATGAAATAGGGTAGTCGGTTCCTAACCTTTTTCATACTAGTGGAAGAAAAAATTAGTATCGTCAAGATTTATATATCTACTAATAAATGAAAACCCTATAGGGTAGGGTCCTTAATGGGCGGTAGGATGAAAGGTTCAATGTCTTTGCAATCCTTAAGGATATGAAACATAAGAAAATAAATCAATGGTTTTGTATGGAGAGAAAAGACAGACATCTGGTTCAAATTGAGAGACATAACCCATGCATGACCACAGTGCCAATCCCTCCAGGATCTAGCATGAAAATCCATCCCATGTTACCTCTTCTCATTCATAGTTGTTAAATGATTTCAGGAATTTTTGTATATTATGACCATGCAGTAGATACTCTTTCTATGTTACAAAAATTAAGACTATTGCAGTTTTGGACAAGCTATTCCATATGCAGGCGGACAAAGACATCTATTTTCCCACTTGGAATATTAAGAGAAACTACCATAAAATATGTCAACAATGGATGGTTGAATGATGTACTGGTTTGTATGATATTGTGAGGTAATATAATTTCATCTTATATCTATATATATATATATATATATATATATATATATATATAATTAAAATATTACACTTCTATTATGACTATTTATAAATATATAAATTTATATAATTTAAGTCTATATGGTATAAATAAAATATAAACATATTTTATCCCCATGGAAAAAATTGCATACTTGTTATTTCATTGAAAATAATGTACAAATTATTGTTCAATTACAACCTCTCAGGAATTTTTTTTAGAGTTGTGGCACTCTTACAATCCAGAATGTAAAACAGTCAAACATAAAAATAGGCAAGGTCCTAATTATTAGAACAACTTCAATTTAGAAAATGTTGTTGGCATTCAACCTAAGGACATCAATTTTTTTTTTGTAATCACTAATTGTCCTATAGGCTAGAGTAATTCTTCCTTTTACCTTCTATATACATTAACGATGTATTCCATGTGGATATGTGATTCCTCTATATTCTCAAAAAATTCCTATAATTGGTTAATTCTTTGTTGCCAAGGATTTAGGGCCAAATTATGTAATGTGTCGATTTTCAAGAACCAATAGATAAGAAATTTATAATTTCCAAATATTTGTAACCACTTCACCTTCCTAGAAATTGTTAAGTCATGATTAAGCCAAAGCCCAGTTAATTATTCTTTATTTTTAGTTTCAAGCCCCAAACCTACGCTAAGAAGGAAAGTTTCATGGTTGCTCAAGTGAAATGCATCTCTCACTCTGCATACATCCTTGACATGAAATTTGGCTCCATATAAGAAGGCCCAAGAATTAGAAATATGTATCATGGGCCCAATTGATTTTTTTTTTCTTATTATTTAGCCTGTTTGGGCCGAGTTCCTTCATTGATTTTTTTTTTTGGGGCACCACCTATCATATATTTAGTAGCTAACTATTAAAGAATTTTTTATTCTGATGTAACCAAATACGCCACAATATTTAACCTGGAAGGTTGGAAAGATGTTATAAGGAAAGGATTTTTATTTAATATATGAGGAATTCCCTTAACAACCTACTAGACCACATCCCCACACAAGCCTCCTCAAACAAGATTGTTCTCCACACTACCTGTGAAAAAACACAATCCACGAACAAGTATGTCCCTAAATATTGCTTATCACAATAGAGTAGGCATCTTGTAGGCCCTTCCCAACATCACCTATGAATATTACCCTATAAAGGGATCCAGTTATTTAGTTCTATCCATAGAAAGAGGCATATCTATAAAGGAAAACACCACTTCCAAACAAGTTTATACCAGTGAAAAAGGTTTGACTCTACTTCTTCTGTCACCATCACTTCATAAGTTATTTTCATCATCATCACCCTATGTCCTTTGTTCATTTTCCACATGAATTTTCCTGGTCCTCTCCTCATTCTAAATCCACTCAATGAAAGTGACAAAAAAAATTGTGTCCATTCCTGTGCTAGATTTCCTAAGATGCCTAGAGCATTAGTTGATTTCCAAGATCTTAGGGACATGTGTCATTGGCTCCTATATTAATTTCTTCAAAAAGTAAAGAAATGCCTTTGTACTTTAATGCCACTTCCATATTCAAGGAGATTATTTTGAGGCCATCACCTCCTATCCACAGATCCTTTCTTAAGTCTATTTTTCTTCCATATACTACCTGCAAGACAATAATATTTTTAATTATGTCAAACACTAACACCAGTGATTTCCAAATATTTAACACTCCCTCGAAAAACGTCATCCCTAATCGAATCCATTCTTTAACTTTTGATTCTTACAATACTTATATCACATCATATTTCTTCATATGCCAACATCAAACTTACTCCAAGAAATTTCGGTAGATAACACCTTTGCAAAAATGAAAAAAAAATTTAGCCCCCATCCTCCCAATTTCTTTGGGTTGGCAATCGGTTTCTACTTTTTTAAATGAATCCCTTTTTTAATTTTTCCTTTCCAATGAAAATGGAACACAAAATTATAATTATGTTCATAATTATTCTTGGTACAGTATCTAAGGCTAACCAATAAACTGGGATCGCTTCCGAAACTAATTTTACTAGTATTAATCAGCCTCCCAAAGAGAGCCATCAGTTGCACTAGATATTGATCCAACATTCCACTTTCTTTACCATCCAGAGCCAATTTGAAAGTTGGTAATTATTGGCCTCTAAATGATAACCAATATGTTTTATTCCCTTATCTAAAGGAAAAAACTAGAAGGGAAGAAAAGTTTTTAAATTTAAAATTAGACTTCAATAATTCAATTATTTAACATAATTCATTTGGAAGGAATAACTTCCATGCCTGTAGCTTTACAATACAATGCAATAATGTTCCAAATAATTTTCCATTCTTCAATCGGGCCATGTCCATATAAGCGAGTGTCATCAACAAATAATAGTTGTTTGTTGTGGATACTTGTATACCTTTTAGTCTCCCTTCCGTTACCACCTCGATGAGAAGAAGACCTAATCCTTCTGCCACCAGCAAGAACATAAGTGGTGAAAGTATATATCCTTGTCGAATTACTCTAGAATATTTAAAAAATGGATTTGGTATTACATAGACCAGTATCGAAAATTTTATCGAAGTGATACATCCCATTTTCCATTCAGTAATATCAATAGGAAGACCAATTTGTTGTAAAACTAGTCTTAGGAAGGCCCAATTAACTCTATCATAAGATTTAACAAGATCTAATTTCAATACTAACCCGAGGAGCTTCTTGAATTTCATACTATATATTTCTTCTTTTTTTATCCAATGGCATCAAGAATATGTCTATTAACTTAATAATCTAGTTTTTTCTTTAGAAATTCCTTTTGTAAATTGTTTCTTCAAATGGTGAGCTAGGATTTTTGAATTCAACTTGTATAGGAATTAATATAAATATATAGGGAGGAACTCCATGAAATATTATGAATTGGTATTATTTATAATTAATGCTATGAAAGTGCCATTGAGTGCCCCTCTAACACTTTCTTCACTCTAATCTCTTTGACGATGCTCAATAGAACCTAAGTTAGGAGGTCGAAGAACTCTAATAAAATTTGGTTGTCCATATTTCAGGTATCGAACTCTTTTCCTTCTTGTTTTTCTTAATAAATAGCAGCACTTCCTTCTATGTAATAAAATTCTTCAAAACCTCAATGGAGTTATTATAAAAATAATTGGGAAAACGTCTAATGACCTTAAACTGTGCTTCAATCCTAGGTACTTGTAGCTTTTGAAATAAAATTTGGAAAAATTTGAGAGGCAAATTACTCAAACTTGCCTATGAAGAAATAATAGATCAATATTCCCCCATTCATCTCCCATATTGTGTTGGTTACCCTCCAGTTCTACAAAAACTTATGGAAAAACTTGGTATTGTTTTCCCCCTATTCAATCTGGAGAGATTGACTACAGAGTTGCCAAGTCACTTCCTCCTCATCCATTAGTTCTTTTAACTTACCTTTCAGAGTTCAAAATTTTCTAGTTCCTCCTCTGAAAGTATTCTAGATGGTCAAGTTTTATACAATTGGGTGATTCCAACCTCTAGCTCCTTAGTCTCCTTTTTTTTTCATGCTGAGCTTGATATCATATGATGACCTCTCATTTAAATTTCTTTATGTTACAAATGAAGTGTTAAATCATAGATTTTTCACTTGAATAACCAAAATAAACCCAACTGGATCTAACTAGATTGGAGACAAATATTTCTTTTATCCATTGAGAGTTTTATTTTCTACCATCTTACCCAGTTTTAGGAAAATGGGAGTGTCATATGACAGACTTCAAGAAAATTTTCCTATCAGGCTTCTATAGCACCTTACTATTTCCAGAAAGTGATCATCCAATTGAAAATGATCTATTATTTTTGTGATTCCTTCGGTTCTTACTCTCTTATTGTACCACATTGGGTGTATCAACACTGATTCAATATTGGCCACCCCGATGTTGAAAATTCAACAAGAAATGTATTTCTAATTTAATTTTCCCTTAATTAAATTGGACAATAAATTGTAATATTATCCCATAATCATTTGTAATAGTTAACTGAGTGTGATAGACTCGGTTAGCTCATGAAATTCGAGTTCAGGGTGGTTGGTGAGGCATGTAGAGTGATTCTATTTGTTTTAGAGTCCAAGTTGCAGTTAGTGTATTACTTTAATGCAAGAGAAATCAGTTAACTCAATTAAGTGAGTTAAAGTCAGTCTAACTAGTTGTAACTGATTGTTGCACTAGAGAGAGGTCAAGAGAATTAAATTATATTTAATTCACATGCAATGATATGTCAAGTGGCTAAAGATTTACTATTAATAGCTGCACGCATGTCAGTTCTGATGAAGACCCAGTTGAGGCAGAGGTTAAAGGGATATTATCTATCAGTTGTATTATTAGTAAATTGTTGGCGCACATTTAGATAGCCATAGGATTTCCCATGATGTATTGCACAGTTTTGAAAGGTTGAATTTCCTAATTAATAGGGATCAATTGTTCTTAGAATTGTGTAAGCAAGGCAGGTTGAGCAGAGGTAGGAAATTGACTAAGTGTTGGTTGAGTTTGTCTGGATCAATGTGAGACAGTTGGCAGAATGCAGTAGAATCTTGTGATAAGAGTGAATTTTATTTTTTCATGATTCTTTTGTTGATTATACAATAAATATAGAGGGGTTTTGAGCAACAAGCTTTCCCTAGGAAAAATATCTGTGTTGTGCGATTGATTTTCTTCTTTCTATTACTTGGTGTGATTGTGCGATCATGTTCATTTTCCACAAATATTGTAGAAGGATTCAGTATCTTGTTTTAGTATATTACATGATTGGATTGAATCCATTGGTATAGTTTCTACACGGTATTGGAGTGCCAGATATCACTATAGTGGAGAAGAAATTGATTTTGTGTTGAACAACATTCGAATTTGCAAAAATATTCTTTACTGCGATAGGCGGATCAAGATGGATTTCAATGGATTAAGATTGGAATATGCACTTGAGGAAAGTTCTAATTATATTGCATGGAAACACAGAATGGAGGCAGTTATGGAGGACAACGAGTTGAAGGAATTTATCAACACTAATATTCCAAGGCCCGCAGCAGTAGACATTGCTCTACTAGATGCTTGACAAAATAAGGTTGCAAAGGTGAGGATGATATTATTATAGCGAGTTCGAGATCACATTATCTCGAGTCTCCATGGAAAGGTGACTCCATATGCAATGTGGAAGGCCTTGAAATATCTATTTCAAAATAATAGTGACCATAGAAAATTGGCACTGAAGGACAAGCTCAAGAAAATCAAAATGGAGAAAGGAGACACTATTCCAAAATACTTGACCAAGTTCATCCAATGTCAGGATTACTGTAGCGGATGATGAATTGGTGAGCCTAGCACTTCTAGGCCTTCCCAAGAGATGGCATAGTTATCAGGACTCTATCAATGGGAGGGAGAATTTACCAGATTGGGAGCAAATTTCGTTGGATTTGGTACAAGAATAATTCAGGAAGAATACCAAGGATGGATCCTTATCCAAGACAGATGATGAGGAAAATTGTGCCTTGGCTGGTAAGGAAAATAAGGGGAAGGAAAAGAAATCCTATTCCAAATCTGAGACTGGCAAAGAAGACAAGAAGTGTGACATGTCCAGAGTGAAATGTTTTCACTATCACGAGCATGGACATTATGCCACTAATTGTCCATAGAATAATAAGAACAACAATAAGGCTTCAGGATTTGCAGCGGGTGACACTTTGGCTTCATAGTTCGATTTTGAATTCTCACTCATCGTATTCATGGTGTCTAGTGTGATGGGATCATTGTGGTACTTGGATAGTGGTGCATATTTCCACATGACGGGAGACAAAGAACTCTTTAGTAGCTTGGAGGATAAGGATCTTCAGATGCACATCAAGATGAGTGATGACAAGAGATATAGCGCTACTGGGATTGGTACAGTTACTTTCTAGATACGGTCAGGTAAACCTTTCTTATTAAAATATTTCATGTATGTACCTGGCTTGAAAAAAAAAATAGTTTCAGTTGCTATGTTGGAGGATAGAGGATATGATGTGGTTTTCAGTGAAAGGAAAGCATTCCTTCATCAAAAAGCCACAGGAAAGGTTAAGAATATTGGGGTTCATTTGAAGAACCTCTAGAAACTTTATGTAGATGGCTGCACAACATTGATGAGTAAAGCAGATAGAGTGGCGATTTGGGATGAGGGTGAGTTATGGCACAGGAGATTGGGCCATCTACACCATAGTGCTTTAAAGGTCATGGAACAAATTTCTATGGGGATTCCAAAGGGTACTATTGTGTAGATAGACACAAGCAAGGGATGTACCATGGGGAATTATACAAAGGCCACTTTTCATGAGAAGGAGAACTGAGTAGCGGAAATCCTTGAGAGAGTTTACTCATATGTGTGTGGACCATTCTCTACATATTCTACAGAAAAGAACAGGTATTATGTGATTTTTGTTGATTATTTTTCTAGAAATTGTTGGATCTACTCCATGTAGAAGAAATATCAGGCATTCTCAAAATTTTATGAGTTCAAAGCACTAGTTGAGAAAGATTCAGGGAAGCATGTGAAGCCTCTAAGGAGTGAAAATGGTGTTTATTACATATCCAATGAATTCAAGAACTTATGTGCCAAAGAAGGAATTCAGAGAGAGTTGATTGTGCCTCATAACCCACAATAGAATGGGGTTGCAGAAAGAAATAATAGAACAATTATGGGCATGGCACGAGCTATGTTACATGATCAGGGCATACAGTTGCATCTGTGGGCAGAGGAAAGCAACACAACGGTATTTATGTAGAACTATAGTCCTCATCGGATACTTGGCATGAGTACACCAGAGGAGGACTTTGCTAGTAAGAAACCTGATGTTTCATATTTTAAAATTGTTGGCTCATCTGTCTATTTTCATGTGACCAAATATTCTAGAACGAAGATAGAACCAAAAACAGATATTAGGATATTGGTGGGGTACACTGATACTCCCCGCAACTATCCAGTGTATTTTCCAAACAATAGGATGAGAGTTGTCAGAAGAGATGTAAAATTTGATGAGGAGAAAGCCATGTGATTGTTCCTTGAGGTGGATCTTGATTTTCATGCAGATAAGGAACTCTTGGTACCAAAGGATGAACCTCAAGATGTAGAGCAACCACATGAGGAGGATCATGGAGTGGCAGAAACCACTCATGCAAAGCCATCCACCAGACATGGTAGGAGGCACACCAGAGAGGCTGACAGATTGAGACTTGATGCAGCAGAACATGTAGGAGCACCTATATCATAGCGTAGACAGAGACAATCACTAGACAGGTATACTAGATACATGGCTATTATGAGCAAGTGTATTGTGATAGAACCATCCTCTTTTAAGAAAGCAGTGAAAAAACCAACTTGGGTTGACGCCATGGTTTAGGAGTATGACTCTATCGTCAGGAAATGTTCATGGGAAGTTGTCCCAAGACCAATCAGGAAGTCACTGGTTGGATCTAGATGGATCTATAAGGTGACACACGCAGCAGATGGAAGTGTAGAGATGTACAAGGCTAAATTTGTAGCCTAGGGGTTCTCATAGGTTGAGGGGATTGATTATGAGGGGAAATTTGCACCTGCTATGGCGTTAAGTCTGGCTGATTAGATTCATCTCTTTTACCAACAAGATGTGGGGTTGGTATATAAATCAAATGGATGAAGGTTTCATTTTCACTTGACATTGTTGAGAAGAAGGTAATGAGAAAGCCAAAATATTTTGAGACCTTTATCAGTTCAGAAGTAAAAGGCATCAAGAGAGCATTGTATGGGTTGAAGCAGCACCTTTATTTTGTATAGTAGGATTGGACAAATATTTCTGACAAATGGGCTTACTAAGAGTGGAAGTTGACAAACCTATCAGACTGTGGCTGATGCTGGTAAGTTTATTATTGCATTTATGGATGATATTATACCTATGTAAAGATGAAAAATCACACTTGTGATATCTTGCAAGAGATGATGAAGATGACTCTCTAATATTTCTTGGTTAGAGGATATGGCAAATGGGATGGGCATTATTATTTCTTGAAAGGGTGGTGCTGCCTATTCCGAGAAACCACATGGAAGTAAACCCATGGAGACTCCTCTTGCAGGAAACTAGAGGAAGGAAGATGCTACTTCAGGTGAGGTAGTGGATGCTACTATTTATAGGAAACTTGTGGGTTCACTCATGTACTTGGTGAACACATGACCAAACATATGCTACATAGTCAACTAGCTTAGTCAAGCTATGGTTAATCTGACCAAGCTCTTTTGGAAGGTGGGGAAGCATGTCTTAAGATATCTCAGGGGAACTATAGAGTATGGATTTTGGTAAAAATAGACAGAGGGGATGAAGCTTCAAGGCTTCACCGATGTATATTAGGCAGGAAGACCATCAGACAAGAAGAGCACATCAGGATAGATCTTCAGCATAGGATCGACAACAGTTTCCTAGTACAGTAGGAAGCAGAGATTAGTTGCACTCAGTTTAGCCGAGGCAGAGTACGTGGTAGCCAGTCAAGCAACATGTGAGGCCATCTGGATGAGGAAGATACTTTTTGGTTTGTTTGGTCATCAGATGGATCCGACGGTGATACATATTAATAACCAGAGTCCCATAAAACTCTTGGTTAATCTAGTATCCTTGACAGTTCCAAGAATATTGACATATGGTACCACCATCTCAGAGATTGTATTCAGAGACGCATTATGTTACTTCAGTACAATCCCATGGAGGGTCAGGATGAATATATTTTGATGAAGGTACTCACCAAGAGAAAATTTGAATACCATAGAGGTAGGATCAGGGTAGCTGATAATCCCTTTCTTGTTGAGAGGGAGTGTTGAAAAGTCAACAAGAAATGTGTGTCTAATTTAATTTTTTCTTAATCAAATTGGACAAAAATTTGTAATCTTATCTCATAATCACTTGTAATAGTTAACTAAGTGTGATAGACTCAGTTAGCTCATGAAATTTGAGTTGAGGGTGGTTTGTGAGGCATGTAGATTGATTATATTTGTTTTAGATTTCATGTTTCAGTTAGTGTATTAGTTTAATGCATGAGAAATCAGTTAACTCAATTAAGTGAGTTAAAGTCAGTCTAACTAGTTGTAACTAATTGTTGCACTAGTGAGAGGTCAAGTGAATTAAATAAGATTTAATTCAAATGTAGTGATGTGTCAAGTGACTGATGATTTACTATTAATAGCTACATGCATCGAAGTTCTGATGAAGATCTAGTTGAGACAAAGGTTAAAGGGATGTTATCTATTAGTTGTATTATTAGAAAATGTTCGACGCGCAATTAGAGAACCATAGGTGTTAGAGAGGTAAATCCCCTCTACAGACAGAGGTGATCCCTACTCGCCCAGATCGAGTCTAGCAACAATCAGACATGCAGTGACGGAGGTCTCTAGTTACAAAAATGACAAAACACAATGAGTTGCCTACCTCAGGTCCTACGCAATGGTCGTCGAAGAAAGGATGACGCTTCCCATCCTCCACTTTGGCAAATCACAATCCTTCCGCTTAACACGTCCGAACACCTGCACACATGAGAAGAAACACAACGATACACAACATAGAATCTAAATCTTGTAACCATACATCAGTCAGAGAGGATGTAATTCATTGCATCAAAGACAAAGACGCATGAATGAAACCATAATCAGAGTCGCTTATCATTAATAATAACAAAGGAAAGATACAACCCAAAGCTCTGATGCTATATCTTCCTTCGACGAGGTCGACAGCAAAGCACGTCTCAATGAAGCTCATCAGAAATGGGACAAATCTCTCTCTCTTCGGCTTTTCTCTCAAAGGCTGTCTGGCGATAGTCTCCTTGCTATAGGTTCAACTCTTCTCTAGTGCTACTAGGACTACTAGCTTGCTAAGAGAAATTGGAAAGCTTATATAGATGGTGGAAGGGGAGTTGGGATCCCTAAAATTGTGGGATTGGCCCTATCCTCAAGGAAGCTTCCATGATAGGTTGAAAACCATCTCCCCTACATGGAGATCTGGAGCCAAACTTCCCAACTCATTTTAGAGACTTGTTCAGGAGTTTTTTGGAATCAAACTTACGAAAATTATTTTTCAAAAACAATCCTTATTAAGCTTTGCATGAGCAAGACACTGGGACAGAGCGCCAGTTGGCGCGCCCTCTTTGGTGGATTTTCCCCATTGGCACGAGGGCTGAATTGGCTAGTCGCACCAAGGCCAAAAGATCAATTTTTAGGGTTTTTCAAAGGAAACTTTCTTCAAAGGAATGATTATCCTTGTGAAGGGGGATGACATGAAAGTGGTTTCAGGTTATGTCACTACTCACAGGTCACGGAAAAGGCCCTCCAATGTGCGAGATGGGGGATTGCAGGGACGGTGAAAAATTACTGTGTAACAGATGCCCCCTAAAGCATGAGGCCCGAAAGAGAGAGAGGGGTGAAATGCTTTATGAGAACATGCCCAATTGAAAACACTACCGTCGGAAAACCTACATAGACAAATACAACTGATATCTCAAATACATGATATGTGGCATGGGCACAACCATCCATAACAGAGTATACAATAATCAGGATCCAAGGTATGGGCGCAGCCATCCAGGAAGGATCAATAAATAGACTCAGGTATGGTCACAGCCATCCAATCAATGAGTCATGTAACCAATCATGATAATCCACAAAATTCGTAGCCTGGATTCCATTAGACAAAACCCAAGGTCTTGTGCTCCATCTCGACCCGCACAGAGTACAAGTCCTAGCATGTGACTATGTGAGCTAAAGTCGAACATGCAAGAACATTGTCTGATTACCAACCAATGATGAAAGTCATTAACAGATGTGAGAGGACCCACCAATAATGACAATGGCCCTCAAGGTACTATCAGTACAATCCATGGAATGCAAATAGTGAACTGGCATCGAACACCCACAGAATCACTCGATCGAAGGCCAATGATGAAAATGTTGCGTCGAATGCAAAGAACCTGCCATTGAGGCATGCAAGCTCGAAGGTACCTGAAGGGAGTCTCTAGATCAGCTTCCTAGATAATGAGCTGAAGTCGATAGGAAGTGACCTTGATCTAAGGTGGGCCATAGTGTTTCCCAAATCATCAACGCGAGACAAAGGAACAAAATGTTTGTGAATCAGGATCAGGAGAGAATCAGAGGGGGGTTGAAAACTACAGAGGCCAACTTCTCTTGAACATATCGGCGGCACGACAATGGATTTGGAAGTATTTGACATCAAAGTTTTTGTGGTCATGATGACGTGGAAAAGAGTAGATGAGAGGTCAAAAGGGATTACCCAAACCAATGGAGGCAAGCAGAAAACAAGATGAGATATCCCCACCCCGACATGAATGCAGACAAGTTCCATGTTTAAGAGCGACATACTGCCGACATGATGATGATGCTGGTTTCATTTTCCCCACCATTTCTGGAGAGTACCCCAATTATTTTTGAAAAAAAACTTGAAGGGGAAAACATATGCTTGTGATATAAGTTTGTCCTCTAGACAAATCCAACCTAGTACATTTAACGAGCCCTAGGAAGGAGGAACTCAAGTATCATCATTATGACGGAATCCGATGTCATCAGGTTTTAACGAGTCTGACAAAGGAAGAACTCATCATCTTTTCATGTTTAGAGAGTTTTAAAAGACAATGAAAAAGTAAACTCCAACAGTCCCTTTTCGTAGATAGTTCCTCAAATCCGAAAAGGTAGAAAATTATGTCTGAGAAAACCTCCTAGTCGGGCTAGGCTAGGGTATTCCTTTTTCGTAAATAATCTATCCTAGCCTGAAAAATGGGTAAACGTATACTAGGTAGATGTCGTTTCGCAGCCAATTTAACGAGATAAAAACGACAAGTGACTCGGCAATATTTTCATGTTTAGAGAGTTAGAAAAGAGCTGAAAGATGACTTTGGTAGTGAATTTTTTGTGTTTTTACTGAGTCCAAAAAAGTAAAGAGTGTGCCCAGGGGCACAAATAGGATCAGGTAGCGAGAAATTTTAAATCCACATGGTTCCCGATCTAGCACTCAAGGTGGTGCTCCACACCATTACGCAGACTGCAGGGTCGCAGGCACCACATGAGGCTACTAAAACACAGCTCCTCTTAGCATCAGAATTTATGAACCCAACAGTATTGGATTGGGCCACTGTCGTAACAATGAATATCAAAATGCAGTTGATGAAGTGTAAGAAGACCAAACTGCTGGGTACGGATCTATCCTTGTATCGTTCATCCTAAAACGGCTCCCAATCTTCCAGGGCTAGGGGGCGATAGTCGTCGATCCACCATTGAGAGAGCCACGGATGGCTCGATGGGCGGCACTCATGCCAAGATCAGGAGGGGGCCAAAAAATGTCATGGAGGCCCGAGTTCTTTGTATGGCTTCGGCGACAGTTGATCGTCATAAGGGACTGGCCCTATGTTGGTACTGACTTCACGGGAGACCCATATCTTCCACTCCCGGAGGGAGAAGACTGGGATGAGGAGCTCGGTAAGACACTTTTTTATTTTGTGTATTTTATGATTTTTTTTGGTATACATGCACGTTCTAACAAAAAATCCTATGTGTATGCAGATGTTGGCCCAGAGAGGCCTGCCGAGATGTCACCGATTGCACGGAGGACCCCTCTCGCCTATGACCCTCAAGGCGAGGGTGGCGAGGGGAGTGAGCTAGTTCAGAACTTGGAGGGAATCGGCTGTGGGATCCCAAATTATGCTCGTCTAGCAGATGTCCCATTGGCTTATTAGAGGCACACGGTGGGGGTGCCTAGTTACCTTCACCATTTACTGAGGCGATTGGTGCGGGCAGTGACATGCTACCATGAGCACCACGCTGATTAGTCATCTAGGCTTTTCATTTGCACATTTTTGAGAGACATGTTGTCTCTGGCTATTATTAAAACATACATGTATATTTTTTATGTTGATGTGATGCACACAACTGCAAACATTTCGACATATATATATGTATCTATTTCTGGATGGATGTTTTTCACATATGATGATGTTTCTATAAGTTGCGTAAATGTATATCTAAAACCATGTTAGCTACTGCATCTATTAACGCATTCATGTGTCTGGGTATGTGTTGATATGTAATGTAATCAAAATTTATTTTTAGTAAATGAATACATAGATACAGTCGTAAAATGGATGGGTTTCTAACTGAATAATGACCATTGATTTGTAACACTAAGAGCTGTGAGTCCAGATATACAACTAATGCACAAATACCGAGGTTAATAGCCTCCTTTAACAATTCCAAAACAACACTATATTCCGCGACATTATTTGTGGTTGTCCCTAGAAAAACACGATGTAAATTGAATAACTCACTAGCAGGATCGTAGATTACCCAGGCTGCTGTGGACAGATTCCTGGTACTGTGGGAGGCACCATCCGCGAAACCAACAAAAGGAGTAATAGACATCTGCACAATCATGAACACCCAATCAGCATGAAGACGTTTACAAAGCACACCACACCACACATGCAAAAAAATGAAATCACTCACTTATGTACACACACCACACTAGAATAATTCAAGGTTAGTACTTCTTGAGGTACAACCCATTTCTAGGCTGCGCCAGAGGAATACCTTCATGGTTGATTAGCTCATAGGCCCCATTTTTTAATACTCGCTTAATGATATAGGGCCCATGCCACATCGGCTGGAATTTTCCCACTCCAAGTTTATCATGTGCTTGGTTGTATAAGAGGACGAGGTCCCCTTCAATGAAAGAACGTGGAGAAACCGATTGATCAAAATGGGCTTTAACCCACTTTTTCTGTGCCTCGATAACCAAAATAGCTAAGTGGCGGGTTTCATCCAGTCATTCGAGATACAGGAGACGTTCTTCCTCCGGGGAAGTTTCGGCCAGTAATTCCACAGCCAACTTCAGCGAAGGGATCTCACATTCAACTGGGAGAGTCGCTTCTAGACCATACACCAGCTGGAAAGGTGTGAATCCGGTTGCAGTCTTTACAGACATTCGATAGGCCGAGAGAGCTGAGAATAATTAGAGATGCTAGTTGGATTTTTGAATACCAATTGTTCATTGAAGCATCATGACCAGTACTTTGTTCATGGCCTCAACCTAGCCATTCGCCTGAGGGTAGTATGGCGTTGAGCTGACATGACGCAAGCCCAACTTCGATGTCAGCTCTGCCATCATGTAGTCCAGAAAATGAGTGCCATGATCAGTGAAAATGGCCTAAGGAACTCCAAAACACGTAATCACATGGTTGAAAATGAATTTAGCAATTTTCTTATCGTCAGTAGCTAATGTAGGCATCGCCTCAGCCCACTTGGTGAAGTAGTTCACGACAACGATTATATAAGCATGCCCCCCAGCCGAGTGAGGGTTACATGTCATAAAATCTATGCCCCATTTTGCAAAAGGGCCTACGGTAATGACAGGATGCAAAGGTAGGGGTGGTGCATGCATCTTGCGCTGAAAGACCTGGCATGCATGACATTTTCAAACTGCAACAATACAGTCCTTGAATATAGACGGCCAGAAGTAACCCGCATGAAGAATCTTTTGGGCGGTTGCATATCCGGACATGTGAACACCATAGGCGCCATTATGATAGTCATTCAGGACTTTCTCAGCCTCTTCCATGGTCAAGCATCTCCGGAGCACAGAATCAACTCCGACACGATACAAGGTATCTTCGATAATGCGATATGGTTGAGATTGATGCCGAACGTGACGTCGAGCATACTTTGTCAACTCGGACCAGAAAGTGGATGTCTGAAGGTACACGATGATGTCACCGTACCATGGATCATGAGTGCTGATAAGAAAGAGCGTTTCATCCAGGATGTGATCCTTGGATTGGGATGGAACAGAGTCTGTTGGGAGAGAGCAGATAAGATCAACAAAAACCAATGATTTTATTGATTTGGCAGTGGTGAACTCCGAATTGAACTCCTAAAGGATGACAATCCATTTGGATTACTTGCCCCCCAGAAATTTTCGAGACAAGATGTATGTCATGGGGTTACAGTCGGAAATCACGGTTACGGTATGCAACAGGATGTAATGGCAGAATCACTAAACGGCCTGGACCACGGCAAGCGCCAACTTCTCGACGTGGGCATAGCGTGTGTGGAGAATATTCCAAGATAGATAGTAAACCACATGTTCATTTCCGTCGTCATCATCCTGTACTAGAACCATGGCTATCGTGCTGAATGCAGTGGCCAAATAAAGGGTAAAATCGCGATGATAGTTGGGAGGACATATTAATGGAGCATTAATGAGCAAATTTTTAAGTTTATCGAAGGATTGCTGGGCAATCTCATCCCAATGGAAGGGAACGTCCTATTTCAAAAGTCGCGTAAACCCCTTGGCCACTTCTGTATAATTCGGAATAAAGCGACGTAAGAAGTTGGATTTCCCCTGTAGACTCTGAAGTTGATGCAACGAGGATGGGGATGGGAGGTTAACAATGGCCTCGACCTTGAGGGGGTCAAGGTGAATTCCGTCTTTGCAGACGATAAATCCCAAAAGACGACCAGAATCTACGCATAAGACGAACTTGTGAAGATTGAGCCTAATACGGTAACGTCTGCAGCGGAGGAAAATCTGGCGGAGGTGTTCAGGATGGTCCTCACGCCGAGCTGAATGAGCCGAAAAATCATCCAGATAGGGCTAAACAATGTGACGTATATCATGAAAAGCATAGTACATAGCATGCTAGAAGGTGGCTCCAGCATTTTTTAAGCCGAACAAGAGCTTCTTGTAAGAGAAAGTGCCCCACGGACAGATAAAGGCAATCTTATGTTGATCAGTGGGTAAAATATTAATTTGATTGTAACCCGAGAAGTTGTCCATGAGGGAATATATCTCACTCCCCGCACAGTCATAGATGATCTGATCTATAAAGGGAGTGGGGTAATTGTCGTTAGGACAACCCCAATTAATGTCTCGGTATTCAACACAGACCCGTATAGTGCCCTACTTCTTATCTACAGGGACAATATTAGAAACCCATTCTATGTAGTCAAGTAATTCATGAAAAAGGCTCGTGTATACTTGAATCTGTTCGGGAGAACAAGTAACTCCCACATGAATGTTCTCAACTACTCCCGATTTGACAGAGATGTCGATAGGCATGGTTTGCGTGATGTTACTCAGATTTCCCTCCGAAAGAATATCATGGGTCAAAATCGGTGTTTGAAGAGGCGGAGTGGGAACCTGAGATGCAAAGCACTCTAGATAATTAAACATTGCCCCCAGGCCAGGCATGAATGAGGAACGATGATGTCCATCTCTCCACAGCAGATCTTCAAGAGACATCGTTTCAACGATAGCTTCGTCGGAGGGGAAGAATTCTCTTAAAGGATCAGGCGAATCTACCTCGCCGAGCCAAGGGGATTGAGAATATACATCTATAGCCATGCTCAAAGGAGCATGTTCAGAAGGAGGAGGATCTAATGCAGCGACGATCTCGCAATAATTGATCTCAACTGGAGTCAAAGGCATCGATTCTCTGAAAGAGGTAACCTTTTTAGGTGAAGGGATGATCCAAGGGTCGTTTGACCTAGAGATCATGTTAACTTGAACAATGTGCGGTGGTGGCACGGGAAAAATACCCATGAGGATGGGGTCCTTGAAAATACCGGGTCCTACACTATCGAGGGGATTGGGGATCTGATCCATGTATGGTACATTGTTCTCGGAGGATGAGGTGAAGAAAGACAACTGATCGACAATGATAATCTTGCCCTCATGAGGAAATTTCAGAAGCTGGAAGAGGGTGGTCGGAATGCATATCATGGTGTGAGTCTAGCTGCGACCAAGAAGAAGATTGTAGTTGAGCTTGGCTTCAACCACTTATACTTCTACGTTGACTGTCTTACCCTGCAACGTGATCGGTAAACTCTCAAGAACACCCAAGGGTTTTGATTCCCTACCATCAAATGCCTCTAGGGCATTGGGAGATGAAGTAAGAGCTAGAGAGCCAATGTCCTACCAGCAGGCAGATGACATAACACAGGTGGAAGTACCTTCATCCACAACAGCTCTGTGGATGTTGAGGCCATTGATACCGACTTGTATAACGAGAGAAATTTGATACGGAAGTCGGGGGACAAATTTTCCAGGTCAAAGGTGAGAAGACTAGAATCAGCGGGATCAATTCAATCGATTGCAGACAACAGAGCTTTCTGTTGCAATGGGAAACTTTGAATAACTTCCAACATAGACATTGTGGAAGGTTCCTGTGCCAGATCCTCAACAACGTTGTAGTGCTGAGTGGCACAGGTTTTTGGATTATAGGAAGATTTTTGCAGAACACCTTTAGAAGGTGGCGTTACAACAGGTTCAGCACTAGGCTTCTCAATTTCTAAAGGACCAGAGACAGGTAGGCGAGGTGGGCCATCAACAACTTCCTTCCCAACTACCTGGCATGATCCAGAGTAATCCTTCGAATGCATGGAAATCGAAATAGGTGCAGCACAATTCATCATAAAAACTTGGGACCCAAATGGTGCAGATGGTGAAGGCTACTCAACCATCTGGGTCTGCTGAGATGGGAATGGTTCTTTGAGAACTGAAAGATTCCCTTTGGGGCCATTTAGAAGTTGACTAACTTCAGATTGTCGGGGAAAATCATTGGCGTAGTGATCTCCTTCACAGATAAGGAAGGGGTACTTCAGTTTGCGTTGGGAACCATCGTCGGCATGAGGTTTAGAAGACTCTGGTTTTGGGGCATCATGTTTGGATTTTCTTTTTCCCTTCTTCTTCCCTTTGGAGGCATATTCCATAGGATTGGCTTGAACGGCATTGACCTTCATAGTCTTACCAGAATTCGGAGGAGCGAGAAGAGCAGAATTATTGGAAGAATTTGACTTCTGATTCCCATTAGAGGACTTCTGAGAAGTCTGAGAAATGGAACCTATAACACCGTCTACCGATGGGGTAGCTGGTGCTTTAGAGGTCCCTGACTATGGGGCATCAGTCAAGATATCATATAGCGTGCCAGATTGAGAGTACAGGTACAGGGCACGAGCGATGGCTTGTTCTTCAGTCACACATGCCCCCTTAGAAATATCTTGAGTGATATTGTTAACAAAGGAGGTAGTGAACCAGTGAGTTAGAAGCTGATCAAGAATATCAAACTTGATCAGTCGACGACAACATCCCCACTCATGAATATGATCAGATATGTGGGTGGCTCTATCCTAATTCATAGAAGTCAAGAGATGCATCCTGGCTTCATAGCGAACCGGTAACTAGAAATGTGTCAGAAAATCCATAGCTAACATATTAAAGTCTTGAAAGATACTGTGTGGTAGTTCTATGTACCACTTAGCAGCAGTACCGGTAAGAGTCCGCTAGAAGAGACGTAGACGAATCGAATCATCCACCCAAGATTTCGAAGAACACCACAGATGATAGGTCATGACATGAGCTTGGGGGTCCTCTCCAGCTTTACCCTCAAATTTAGGACAGTCACGAGGCACCTTGTTTGTAAGCAGAGGCCAATATGGATTGTGAAGAATCGGATCATTGGTCAATTTAGATACATCTGGCAATTCCAACGTGGCAAGGAAAGGAAACTGAGGATTGAAAGGCATATCAGGCCCTCGATAAGGACTTGTACCTGTACTCCACCCTGGTTGAGCATAACTTTGCCCCCATTGGTTTTGTCCCGGAAGATTCTGACCATAGGGGGTATAAGCCTTATAATTAGGTTGATACGGTTGTTGATAACCAGTGTAAAGGGGTTGATAACCAAGGTACTAACCCTGATTATATGTAGGCCCCGTTTGAGCAGTGTATGGATTTGACTGTTGAGCATAGGTATAGCTTAGTTGTTGAAGGTAATAACCAAAACCTTGGGGCGGGTTGTAAACCCGTCGAGACTGACCTTGAAGGTAATAACTGTCTTGGGGTCGAGCGGGCTATTGGTAAGTGGGACCCTGCTGAGCCTGATAAGTTGGGTGCACAGGCAGATTCGGTTGTGGCATAGAATAAATTGGCTGTTGAGCAGGGTTGACTGGATGTGCAGGTTGACTTGGTTGAACAGGTTGACTTGGTTGAGCGGGCTGCCCTGGTTGAACAGGTTGACCCGGGTGAACAGGTTATCCTAGTTGAACAAGTTGACCTGGCTGGTGAAGGACACCAGGTTGTCCCGGCTGAGTAGGTTGGCCTGATGGAGAGATGGGGCCTGGTTGTGCCTGATAACCGGGTTGACCTGTGGTAGGACCATAAGATGGCCCCGGCTGTGCAACATTCAGACCAATAGGAAAATGAGGTTGCTGAGGTTGCACCATAGGCTGGGAATGGTGGACTTGCCCCCCAGGACCATACAGTGGTCTAGGTTGATACCCCGGTTGGCCTGTGGGTCCTTGAGGTTGCCCTGGTTGGACCACAGAGTGAGGCTGTAAAAGTTGACCCTGAGGGTTGTAGGATTGTCCTTGCGGACTGTACAAAAACCCCTGTTGGCCCGAAGGTTGGCCCTATAAGGGTTTTCCTTGCAAGTCATATAGATAACTAGAGTGGCTCGAAGGTTGGCCCTGGAAGGGTTGTCCTTGCGGGTTAGAAGGTTGCCCATCCTGGGTAGATAGAAAATCATGAACATACTGATAAGCCTCTGGAGTAGGAAAATGCCGAGGGTTACCCTGCTCATTGTACTGATATGGAAAAACATAGATAGGGGTACCATCCGGTCCATAATGGGAAAAATAAGGATGGTTGGTATCTTGGGAGGACTGACCAACCTCAGAGTTTGACGGGTGTAAGGACAACCAATACTCCTCGGGAGAGATATTCTCCGGAATATCAGATGCTATGTAAATGTCTTCAGGAAATGACGAGGTCCTGATGGACTGAGTAGTGATAGTAGGAATAAATGCAGCTACGCAGATGATATGCCTAATAGGTACTGACATGACCTGTGGAGATGACGTGAGAGGTGTCGATGGCGACATCCCTAATGAAGGAATAACCAGCCTCGTGGATAGAGTTGATACTCCCATGGAGGCCACAGCGGCCACAATCTGACTCAAGGACCTATATCCTGCTGGAAGCGAAAGACCAAGCGAAGACATGAAAGAAGACTTGGGGTTGTTTTCTGGAAAAATCTGGTAATCTTCACCCGATGTTGGAATTTCCTCACTAGGAGAAGGACTGGGTGAGTCCATATCTGACCCTGCCGATAGATCTTCCAAAAGACAGTGAGGACTAGGAGGTATAATGGCAGCCAAGAAAGGTGATCCCGATGTAAAAGGAGGGAAATATTCCCCTACTCCAAATCCAAACCAAGTGTTAGATAAGGGCCAATTGAACTCAACTGGTCCACCAAAGGGAAGCTCAGATATGACCGGTCCCCCATTGGGAAACTCAGATACAATAGGCTGCTGAGGTTTAGCAGAGGACTGAGAGACCTCTGATGAATCGTCTGTGTAAGGACTACCAATAGACAAAACTGAGGGTTCCACCACTGTGATAGTAACAAAAAAAGGAAGAGATCAAAACAAAATACAAGGCAAAAACCAAGGCAAACAATCAAACAGCTGACAAACAATCTCTAAAAGGGCGTGTGATCGTAGGTGATTAATTTTACCACATTGAAACTTGGAAATTTTACCGTTTCATGTTTTAAGAGTCGAGAAACGAGTAAAAGGTGACTATCTCTTTCAATTAGGAAACAAGCGTGAAAGGACAAGCGCTTGATGATCCTTTCAAATTTAATGAGTTAGAAAAGATTGAAATGACTACTCTGGAAATCTAGGCAAAAGGGTGTACCAGATATCCGTGAACTACAATATACACCTTGGTTAAAAAATGAAAGAGAAATCAACCAAGGACTTGACATACGTGCAGGTAGTCTCCCCGAATGCTATGTCTGGTGTATCACGGGTATAAGGTGGAAGACTCGGCTTCCTACGACTAAAGGATAGCAACCTAGTGGGGTCTCCCTTTATATACGTGATGGTACGGGGAGCACAAGTCCGTACTAGAATTGTCTAAAGCCAAGAGGCAAACGACAGATACTAGGTTTAACAACGCTGGAACACGTCACTAGCCTAGACCTCTAGATATTTCGTTAATGTTTCAATGCTGCCTTAAGGTAAATTGAATAAATTTTAGAGTTGATCTTCAATTATGTTTCAATTTCAGGCCCTACCGAATGTTATGTCTCAAAAATCCTCTAAATGCGCACTACATGCCACTATGAATCACTTTGTTCGATGAATAGCTAACTACAGGAAGGTTGAGAGCTTTTCAAACAATAACAAAATGATCACAAAACAACCACTCCTGTATTTAATGCATGCTAATGAAACTAAAAGCTTTTCCTTTAGAGTTATATAACACTAATAATGTAGAAAAGTTTTCAATTTTCACTAACTAATCAAAAGCAAAAAGAATTGTTTTTTGTATTTTCAATGTTTTAGAGAAAAATGCACCAAACAAAATGAAAAACTAATAAAAATACCAATTTGAGAAATGATAACGAAAGAGCAAAAGCAAGAAAATTCACTCAACACACAATCAGACCTCAAACTGATGGAGAAATCCTTCAAACCAAAGAGGGATCTCAACAAAAAATCATACGAACCATGTGATCTAGGCTCGAAATGAGACAAAGCGAAACTTGAATTAAAAAGAGAGAAATCACTCAAATAACACAATGATACAAAGGGAAACAACCAAACAAATGCAAGGAAGCAAAAACAAAGTTGTCTGAACAAACGAAAACCAAAAACTCCTACGGGAGGCTCAACATACAAAAGCACCTAGATGCCCTAGGGCTAGAATGTAAAACTGATAGTAGAGAGCAAATAATCAGAGGATAGAGGTCAAACACAGTCAACAATAACTCCAAGGCACTCAGGCAGTCAGAAAAATGACACCGAAACCAAAAATCAGACTCAAAGGGATCAAAACAAGTAAACCCTAGCACCAAACATGGTTGGCACGACTGTTTGGTTGTATCTGGTGCCAAAACAGGGTTGGCGTAGGGGCCTAACTAACAAGCGCCATCTGGCGTGACTGTCAGGCTAAAAAGCGCGCCAATCAAGTTTACTAATGAAATAAATGAAAAAGAGCAAGAAAAGAGTAGATCAGGTATGGTGGGGGCTGAACAGAGGTTCTACACCAGAAAGAGACAGACCAAAAGAACAAATCAAGCAGACAGAAGCCAAAAGAAATTGAAAGAGATAAGACAAACTCCAATCAAGTCCCCAACGGAGTCACCAGTTTTTTGGAGAGGTAAATCCCCTCTGCGGACAGAGGCGATCCCTACTAGCCCAGATTAGGCCTAGCAACAATCATACATGCAGTGACGTAGGTCTCTAGTTACAAAAATGACAAAACACAACGAGTTGCCTACCTCAGGTCCTACGCAATGGTCATTGAAGAAAGGATGACGCTTCCCATCCTCCGCTTTGGCAAATCACGATCCTTTCGCTTAACACGTCCAAACACCTGCACACATGTGAAGAAACACAATGATACACAACATAGAATCTAAATCTTGTAACCATACATCAGTCAGAGAGGATGTAATTCATTGCATCAAAAACAAAGACGAAGTAATGAAACCATAATCAGATTCGCTTATCATTAATAATAAAAAAGGAAAGATACAACCCAAAGCTCTGACGCTGGATCTTCCTTCGACGAGGTTGACAGCGAAGCACGTCTCAATGAAGCTTATCGGAAATGGGACAAAGCTCTCTCTCTTCGGCTTAGCTCTCAAAGGCTCTCTGGCGATAGTCTCCTTGTTGTAGGTTCAACTCTTCTCTAGTGCTATTAGGACTACTATCTTGCTAAGGGAAATTGGAAATCTTATATAGATGGTGGAAGGGGATTTGGGTTCCCTACAATTGTGGGATTGGCCCTATCCTCAAGGAAGCTTCCATGATAGGTGAAAAACCACCTCCCCTACATGGAGATCCGGAGCCAAAATTCCCAACTCATTTTAGAGACTCGTTCAGGAGTTTGTTGGAATCAAACTTCCGCCATTTATTTTTAAAAAACAATCCTTATTAAGCTTGGCATGAGCAGGCTGCTCCAGACAGAGACCACCGGTTAGTGCGCCTCTTTAATTGATTTTCCCATTGGCACAAGGGCTGAACACAGCTAGTCACCAGGCCAAAAGATCAATTTTTATGGTTTTTAAAAGGAAACTTTCTTCAGAGGAATGATTTTCCTTGTGAAGGGGGATGCCATGAAAGTGGTTTCAGGTTATGTCATTGCTCACAGGTCATGGAAAAGGCCCTCCAATGTGCGAAACGGGGGATTTCAGGGATGGTGAAAAATTACTGTGTAACAATAGGATTACCCATGATGTATTGTGCAATTTTGGAAGGTTGAATTTCCTAATTGATAGGGATAAATTGTTCTTATAATTATGCAAGCAAGGCAGGTTGAGCAAAGGCAGGAAATTGGCTAATTGTTGGTCGATTTTGTCCGAATGAGTGTGAGACAGTTGGTAGAGTGCAACAGACTCTTGTGAGAAGAGTGCATTGTATTGTTTCATGATTCCTTGGTTGATTATACAATAAAGATAGAGGGGTTTTGAGCAGCAAGATTTCCTCGAGAAGAATATCTCTGTTGTGCGATTGATTTGCTTCTTTATCTTACTTGGAGTGGTTGTGCAATCGTGTTTATTTTCCACAAATATTGTAGAAGGATTTAGTATCTTGTTTTAGTATATTACATTATCGGATTGAATCCATTAGTGTAATTTCTACACCCTAGTTCTTCCAATAATGTAATAAAATAATGGGCCAATGGATCCAATCTAGAATGAACTCCCCAACATTCCCATTCTGAAATGATAAAGTTCAGTTCTCCTCCCATAATATATAAAGGATTTGACAACAAACTATATCATTTTCCCTATTCCTAGAAACATTTATTATTTTATTAAGAACCATAACAATTCAACAACTTGATATGAACTTGATCGAACTTGGGAAATATTTCTAACACAATTCCAAATATCTAGCTAGAAATGGATATCTCACATATCCCTATACTCCAAGTCATCAAAATACCTCCTGAGAGGGCACTAGAATCCACTAAACTAAAATTCTATCTAACTAAAAATGAAGGAATATAATCAACCAAATTTTCTCCACTACACATTATTTCTTGCAACAAAAGTACACCCAACTTATATGACTTTAACAATTACTTTAGGGCTCATTGTTTGGGGCTCCCCCACCCCTCTAATGTTTAGTGAGATGACCAACGTCAGGAAACTGTGCTACCAAGCCTAATATCTATAAGCACCCGAAACGAAAAAAAAAAAAATCCGTATGGTATCATCCTTCTATTCCTCCCTCTAAGACCCATCATATGCTTAGGTAAAATTATCTTCATTAGATTTATCTTCCTTTTATGCACACCTCTTCATTTACTTATTCCTCTTTCATGATGGGACTCACAAATCGATCATCATTATGGCATGGTCCCTCTTACTCTAGTGAGAATTAATTCAATTGGGATTCCAATTATCTCGAAGTACCAAGAAACACTTGTTCTTTGGCTAATCTTGAAAGATATCTAAGAATTTTGTCGATTTCTAGGGAACAAAACTCTAGAGAGATAGAAAACCTTATTGGAGGGTTTTGGAACTTATATATAGTTCGTTTGAACATTGAACCCCCTTATTTTCTTAATTAAATAATTTCATTTGCAACCGAACAACTATAATATCCTCTCTGGAGAAATCCTTCGAAAGCTCAAACTCCTCGAGAAATTTAAAAACTTCCCTATTCAAAGAGAAGACACTTTCCTTGGTTTGTGTGGGTCCTCCCCTCCTTAATGGGTCAAGGGTAGTCACCCTAGTAGTGCTATCACCCCCACTATGATCAAGTGCTAAGTTTTAAGCTAAAAAATGGAATTTCTTATAATTTTTTGGAACTTGAACGACTGTGAATTTCTTGTCACCAGGAATCTACCGCACTTCGTTTCATCGAAAACTGACTCTGTATGCGAGAGTTAGAGCCTACTATCCATTTTCTCAAACATGTAAATTTTTGAATAAAACGGAACATGGAGCTGCCCAATCAGTAGTCTGTATTGCTGAGGTGGCAGTTAACTATGTAGTTGGTCAAAGTGGTCAAAGGCTCCTCCAAGAAACTAAGGTGGTGACATTTTCCATTTTTTGATTGGTTGTTGGGTTGGGTGATTTTTTGCATTTTTATTGGCTATTGGAATGAACCAATGGGAAGAGGACATGTGGTGCAGCCAGGGGCCACCACATGCCCCCTCCCAAAGGCCGAAATATGGCTATGTTCAAAGGTTGAATGTCATATACCATGGTGCAAAATTATATACAAGCAAAAGGGCGGAGGTCGAGGTCAACCCCGTGACCTCCCCCACACAAGCGCAATGAACTACCAATAGCCTACGCATTATAACTTAATCTATATGGGAAAAATCATATATATATATATATATATATATATTGTATGGTATGTACCAACGGGTGGAGGAGGGGGCCATCTCCCTCATAATAAGACCATTGTGCTATGATAGTGGTGGAGGATATGAACTAAATTTGCTTAGTGCATTAAACCACCACTTAATCACTCTTAAGTCTAATTAATTTGAGCTTATGACTGGCAGTCAGTTTG
This sequence comes from Pinus albicaulis, assembly GCA_034641835.2. Lineage (NCBI taxonomy): Eukaryota > Viridiplantae > Streptophyta > Pinopsida > Pinales > Pinaceae > Pinus > Pinus albicaulis. Next base: position 95,282 of record JAXQQM020079940.1, read on the forward strand.
GCAGAACTCTACATTTGGCAGCGTTAACTGGAGTTATCTCCAGTTTTGGAGGGGTTTCCTAGGCCAAAATTGAATGAAACATAACTTTTGCAAAATTCGACCATTTTTGTCTCAGAAAGAGTTTATCCTAGGATATTTGGAAATTCTGAGTAGTTTGGAGCAGATTTTAGGAGGAGTAGAGGATTTTAAAAATCACTTTTTTTTCTATTTTGAGCTAGCTAATACAGATGCCCAAGCCATTGAAGTTGGACGAAGGAGATGTAACCTAGGAGGTGTGAACTTATTCATCAAAACATTGTGTTAATGGATCATTTGATGGTTTTTTGTACATTTTATTGTTGTTATTCAGCACTTTGCTTTAATGTTAAATGCTCACGAATTTAACATATAAATTGATGCAAATACCTGTTTAGCACTCACAAACACTTCAAGGAAACCTACGCACATGAAGCAAATGATCAGCAATTTGTTTATAATTCTAGAGATGAAAATAGCACAGAAAAACTAACGATCATATTTAGATCAAGGTGGTATCAGAGTAAGGTTATTTTCTTGATATTTTCATTAATTTTGTGCAAGTAGGGGTTTAATTGTTGCAACTTTATGATGCTTACAAGGTTAAAGTTGCAGAGAGGAGAATGGAGATTGTTGGTTGCTAGTCCTGAAGTTAGGACCAAAAGAGGGAGAGCCACAAGGCCACAATATCCACCAAAAGTTTCACTCCCAAATGCACATGAAGCACTTCAAGTTATATCTTTAGCTGATATTGAAGAGGTACAAGTTGCACCAAAGGCTGAGCTTGAATTCATGGCCATCATGTCAGGTGTAGGAGAGAATGAAGGTATTTCAAAAGAGGAAGCATTAAATAAGGCTTTATATGACCTAACTATAATGGTTAGGGTCCTCTATGAAGAGAGGAGAACCACGATGGTTGGAGGGAATACTAAGTCTCCACATGGAAAGGGAACCTCAGAATACAAAAACGATGAAGAGAAGGATCCAAAGGGTAGTAGAGGAAATCCTTCTCCATCTCCACCATCTTCATTATCATCCTCATCATCACCATCAACATTATCTTCCACTTCCACAACACAAACCACCCATACTCACTCAAAACCCTAAAAGGAAAAAACCCCTTACTCAAATTAGACATTAAGTTTGAACTTCCCATGTACAATGGTGAGGTAAATGCAAAGAAGTTGGACAATTAGATTTTTCAGTTGGAGGTATATTTCAGAATTCAAAGCCTACAAGACGATGAAAAAAATATTTATTTTGCTTCATTAAGGCTAGAAGGAGCAACATTAGTGTGTTTGGAAGCAAAGACTCAAGAGGAAATTTGAATCCATGGTAAGATATCCATTTCTTGGGTTGAGTTTATTTCTTTAATTAGGAGACATTTTTATCGTTTAGCTTACATGCAAAAATCCATTATGAGTTGGAAAAACTTTAGGCAACTAAAGGGTCAAACAGTTCAAGATTATACCCAAGATTTTAGGAAAAGGGCTTTGTTGTTAGGTGTAAACTTGAAATCCCAAGACACTCTATTGAAATACATTGGGGGTTTACATTCCTATTTAAAACACACTATCCTTATGTTCAATATAAGAAGCTTAGATGAATTATGTGTGCAAGCCACCCACCTTGAAGCAAGGGGAAAGAACATTCAAGAAGAGGGTAGTAAGAAGAATCCATTCTAGGGTAAGGAGAAAGAGAAGGGAGGAAAATGGAAGGGAAAGAAGAATGAAAGTGTTAAGAAAGAAGGGGAGAAAACCACATGAAAAAATTGTTCCAAAGAGGGGCATGATGAAGCCCACTGTTGGAAAATACATCACGAACTAAGGCCTAAGAAACTGAACAATAAGGGGAAACAAAAGATGACTACTACCACACAACATGAACTTGGATCCGATTTTGGTGATGAGACCAATATTACAGCCATGGTCACAAAGGGAAAAGAAGCCATAGCAAGTACTAGTTCATAAAATTTTCACAACAACACTCCAAATGAAGAAACCAGGATAGAGTTGTTCCATGTAAGGGTGATCTCAAACGATACAAAATTTGACACATTATTTGATAGTGGGTCACAAGAAAACTTAATCTCAGAAGACTTGGTAAAAAATATTAACCTTGAAACTTTACCTCATCATAAGCCATATCCTTTGGGTTGGATAGTCAAGAATTCAAATTTACAGGTTAGAAGGAAATGTATATTCAAGTTTTCCATTACTACAAATTTTATTAATGAAGTCCAGTTAGATGTGGTTCCGCTTGACATTTCAGGAATTATCTTGGGAAGCTCATATTTGTATGACAACAAAGCATTATTCTATCACCATGAAAAAAAATATCGTTTTCTCAAGGATGGGGTGGAATATATTGTGAGAGATCATCACAAAATGCTAAAACTTTCTTTGGTTAATGCAACACATATGAAGAGACTAGTAAATGCAAGTAAAAATTTTGTGCTTCTCATGATCAAGAAAAATAATGATATGGATTATGAAGCATTTGAAGTTTGGGATGAAAAAATAAAATCTGATTTGTTTGATATGGTAAGTCAGCATGGAGAGATGCTTCGAGAACCAAATGGATTACCTCCCAAGAGGGGAATTCAGCATGAGATACAGTTGCAGCAATATGTTCCACTTCCAAACATTGGCATGTATCGCATGTCGATAATGGAGAGCATTAAAATCAAGAAGAAAATTCAATAATTTTTGAACAAAGGTATCATACGTCCATATACTTCGCCATCTGGTTCACCAATTGTCTTGGTGCCAAAGAAGGGCGGGACTTGGCGCATGTGTGTGTATTTCCGTGCACTGAAAAAAATCACGGTAAATAATTGTTATCCACTCCCAATAATTGATGATTTTCTTGATCAATTTACATATGAAAATTATTTCACTAATTTAGACTTACAAAGTGGTTATCATCAAGTTAGAATAGCTGAATAGAACATTTGGAAAACTGCATTTAAAACTAAACAAGGATTGTTTGAGTGGCTTGTTATGCCTTTCGGTCTTACCAATGCTCCAGCTACTTTCATGAGAGTTATGAATGACGTATTTAGGCCATTTCTTGATGATTTTGTCATTGTCTACTTAGATGATATTTTTATATTCAGGAAATAAAGAGATGAACATGTCATGCATGTGAACAAAGTACTTGATGTCTTGAGAAAAGAACAGTTGTTTTTGAAGATGTCGAAGTCTGAATTTTTCAAGACTTATTTAGTGAATTTGGGACACATTGTTGGAGGAGGTGAGATGAATATAGACCCCTCTAAGGTTGAGGTCATTATGAATTGGCTCAATCCCAATACAGTTATGAAGGTAAGAATTTTTCTAGGGGCAACATAATATTGGAGGAACTTCATTGCTAATTTTTCCTCTATTGCAGCTCCATTACATGCATTGTCTAGTTTCAAGAAAGTATTCCATGGGGGAGATATGCAACAAAAATCATTTTATTCTTTTAAAAAAAATATCATTTCAGCACCGGTATTGGCTCTTCTGGATTTTAGAAAACCATTTGAGATTAAAATAGATTCTAGTGATTACGCCATGGGAGGAGTTATCATGCAACATGGTAAGCCCATTTCATTTCATTCTAAAATTTTTAATGGTGTTGTGACTAAATATCCCACTTATGACAAAGAGTTATATGCATTGGTACAAAGTGTAAAGAAATGGAAACACTACTTGATGGGGAAAGATACCATTATCCATACTGACTATCAACCATTGCAGTACTTACAGTCACAATCAAAGTTGCAACAATCACAACACTTCAGATGGATGGGATTTCTACAAAAGTTTCATTTGGTTATCAGGTATAAAAAGGAAATCTAAAATAAGGTAGTTGATATGCTCTATAGGCCTATTTTAAATTCATCTATTATACTCAAGCATGAAAGTTACATTGAGAAGTATGGATGTGATAATGAATTTCAAGATGTGTACGCAAGCTTGAGGCAAGGAAACCAAATTGAAGAGTTAGATTACCATGTACATAACAGTTTGTTGTATCACTTGGGCAGGTTATGTATTCCACAGGGAGAAAGAAACAATATCATAAGGGAGGTGCACACTTCATTGATTGTTGGACATTTTTGTGTAGGAAAGACAATAGTGAATCTCGAAAGGTATTGTTATTGGCCATGCATGTTTGATAGTGTATCTAGTTTCATTAGAGGATGTTCTGCATGTGCAATAAGCAATCCTAGCAATAGGAAACTAGGATTGTACACTCCACTTCCGGTACCTTCACGTCCATGGGAGAGTATCTCAATGGATTTTGTAGGAGGTCTCCCATTGTCAAGGAAGGGTCATGATTACTTTTATGTAGTTGTAGAGAGGTTCAACAAGATGTGTATATTGATGCCATGTAAAAATAAAATTACAGCTGAACAAACAACTCATCTTTTCTTTCAAAACGTTTGGGTTCAGTTTGGTCTTCCTACTCCTATTGTAAGTGATCAATATTCTCGATTTGTTTGGAATTTTTGGTCAAATTTGTGGGACCTGATGAACACTAAGTTGAAGAAAAGTACAACCTTTCATCCACAAACAGATGGTCAAATCGAAGTGGTCAATAGGACAGTCATTCACCTTCTTAGAGGATATTGCAGCAAACATCCCAAGTTGTGGGATGAATAATTTCATTACATTCAACATGCATATAACAAGCAAAGAATTCTTCCAAAAACACATCGCCATTTGAGGCATGTATTGGGTACTTGCCAAGATCCTCATTGGACTTCATATTCAGGAAAGATGTTGCTATTGATGGTCATAGCGACATATATAAAGCAAAGAAGTTCATTGAGAAAATTCAGTTGATACATCACACAGTGCAAGAACAACTTGAAAATATTCAAAGCAACTACAAGGAAAGGCATAATAAACATTGTGTTGATCATAAATTCCAAGTTCGTGATGAATTTTGGTTATATATTAGCAAAGAGAGACTTCAAGTTAAGCCAATCCATTATGGTCCTTTTAAAATTCTGGAAAATATTGGTAACAATGCATTTAAGCTAGATTTTCCTCCTTATATGAAAATATACTTTGTTGTTAATGTTGAGAATTTGAGATTGTTTGAGCATGTGTTGACTGATGATCAAGGAGAGCATGTTCAGCTGCCATCAATAGATGATTTCTCGCCGGAATATCTTGATGAGCTTCAACAAGGTCTCATACTTGACAGAAGAACCAAAACTTTGAGGAGAGGGAATGTCGAATACCTTCAAGTGGGACTCAAGGGAAAAAATCCTTCTAATTCCAAATGGATGCAAATTGAGAAGGTGAGGGAATTGTACCCTCACCTGCTGAACAATTGATAGTATCTTTTGGGGTCAAAAATGCTTCTAATGGGGAGGAATGATCAGGTGCTCAGTGTTAAGCACAAAAATTAAAGTGCTCATAATCTTTAGGAACTTGAATAAGTGCCAATTTCTCATCGCTAGGAATCCATCGCACTTTGTTTCATCGAAAACCGACTCCGTATGTGAAATTTAGAGCCTGTTGTCCATCTTCTCAAATAGGTAAAATTTTGAAAAAAAAGGACAGACAGCTACCAAGTTAGTAGTATGTACTATAGATGTGGAAGCTTACTATGCAGTTGGTCAAAGTGGTCAAAGACTCCTCTGGGCAAATCAGGTGGTGACATTTTCCATTTTGTGATATGTTCGTGAGTTGGGTGATTTTTTTGCATTTTCAGAAAGAGTACATCCTAGGATATTTTGACATTCTGAGGAGTTTAGACCAGGTTTCAGGAGCAGTAGAGGATTGTAAACAACACTTTTTTTTTTCCATTTTGAGCTAATACATAGGCCCAAGCCATGGAAGCTGGACCAAGGAGATGTAGCCTAGGAGGGGTGAACTCCTTCATCAAAACACTGTGTTAATGGGTCATTTGATGGTTTCTTGTACATTTTACTGTTGTTTTTCAGCACTTTGTTTTAATGTTAAAATTCTCATGAATTTAACATAAAATTATGCAAATACCTATTTAACACTCAAAAACACCTCAAGGAAACCTATGCACATGAAGAAAATGATCATCAATTTGTTTATAATTTTGAAGATGAAATTAGCACAAAAAAAATAACATTCATATTCAGATCACACTACCTACTCCAACATCACCGGTGAGTTTTTGACTCAACTGCAACAATGGCATAATTATAGGGTTAAAGAAAAAGGGGGACATAAAAAAATGCTTGGTAAAATTAGGGAAGGTTTCCCCCCTAGGGGAGATTCAACTTGAGAAAAATTGGAACATCCCTCCCTTCCTAATAAACACTGTAAAACATATGAACAACTAACAATTGGCCTTTTGGGTGTGTCTCTTACACTACATCGGTGCAGTCATAGGAAATGGGTATCACTTGTCCTTTCTTAATATTATCCTTGTTCTTCAAGTGTGAACCACCTTCTTCTTGGGTAACTTCTTGTGCCAAAATTTTCTTATCTAATCCCCCCAACACTAAAGTGACCTCTTGAAGTAATAATTTTGTTGTCCTTGATTGAATAAAAAATCTCAATGACTTAGCTCCAACCTCAATGTATACTTTCCCAAAATTGTTGAAGTATAGAACAAACAAGTGTGTCTTCAATGCCATACCTCATGACACCAGGAACATCTAAAGGGGACTCCCAGGTGGCCAACGGGTTGTATGAAAACCTAGTCACCCCAGGTTACCTCTACTTCGGAAACTGAACCTTTACTGAGGCCCTCTTCAATGAGAACCTTTGTTGCCCTCATATCAATAATTCTAGTGGACTCTAGCACCTTCTCATCAAAGAAAATGAATTTCCCCAAAATTAGGTACACACTTACCAGATAATCCTTAGCTTAAAGCAGTTCAAGCAACTCAGAAAAAAGAGCCCAGATATGTAACAAAAAATGGTTTAGTCTTAGATTTAAAAGTTGGATGGAAACTTTTAAGAATGTATCTTGATGAACCCTAGAACCACACATTTTTCTTCGTAAAATATGAATTTGATTTACTCTTAAACGCTACATTGATCCAAACCTTCAATAAAAGGAAACTGCCAAGATATAATAAATATATTTCCTAATTTCTTCTCATTTTATTTACCTTATTCATAATAGATTTTCCTACCAACCATGCCCCACATACATAAAAATATTATTCCATGTTGATGTCATATTCCAACTGCACTATTGAATTCTCATCATGTGTTCTGCCTTACTCTATGATTTTTGTCGAAAATGATACTTCTTTGAAAACTCGCTTTTCTCTATCAATAGATTCGTTTATTGGAACTATTTCTATAGTGATTCCATCAAGGTTTTTTTTGTATGTGTCTCTTCTGAATGTGCCAGCCTACATATTGAGGAGGGAATAATGTTCGTTAGCAGGTATTTCGTAGCAATAGGCTCCTGACATGCCACCTCCTTTTCTTAAGCCTCATCAACTCTCGTCGTCGTCGAACTAAAATCCAATCTCTTAAGAAAAGAATGGTCATATATATAATTTTAGTTATCTAATGGATTATTTCCAATAGCATGTACCTCATTTAGAAATTTGGGAGTCCTTAAACTCACCACATAGTCTTCAACTATAATATCCCAAAATTGGGACTGCGTATCAAGCCTGCTGAAATAATGTACTTCTGAGAATTCAGTGCACTAAAATAATTTTGTAGCTCCTCGATCCCTTATATCAGGTCATCTAGGGCCTAAATCCAAAATTAGAGCAAAAACAAATCAAACTAGGTGGGTTAAACAGATCTTCCACAACCTAGTCTAGCTGAAGAACACCCAAAGAGAGGGGTTGCAGTTATATGCAATGGAATGCTTTAGAAATAATGCAGATCCATTGAAGCAAAGCAATAAGCAGATATTGGGGTTCAAATATCAGTTATATAATAGCAAATTATATTTACATTACATCCCATACATTGTACATGTGAGAGAATGGAGAAATACAGGAGAAATCCTCAGAAATAAGGTGTTACAACCATAAGAAAAGACTGCATAAACATGACAACATTATTTTAAGGGGATGAAGTAGAATTTTATTAATACTCAGATCTAGAGCAGATCTTTACATAAAAATATAGATATATTTCAGATCTGTGTACAGGAAGAGCTCATCTATACATTCCCCTTGGGGTTTTGTGCAGATCATGAAGCACAGAGAGTAGATCTAAGATCTAAAGTTGCAGATCTGCAGAAATATTCAGAAATATATGAATCATATGATATAATAGTAGAACATATCTAAAACAAACATGGATTGGATGACCAATCCATGGATCACCACAGTGAGAGGAAGGATCCTAACACCAGAGATCTCTCCTCCAAAAATGCATACAAAACACCCTGCAACTTCTCCTTTGCAAATAATGAAGTCCAGGGAGAGAAACTACTCTGTAGACTTTGAGAATGATTTGGCATGATGCCAAGGTCTATATCTAAATCTCAATCAACTAATGCCCTCTTCCAGGAGGTTAAAAGACACAATCACTGAGAAGAGCCACTAGTATAGTCTAGATCTGAGCAGATCTAGTGTCTTCCACTTGCTGCAACTCACAAGGACAACCTAACCCTCAATAGGATCAGCACTGTAGGTGTAAGGTGAAGCTTGGCCCAAGCCTGATAGTGGACAAGATGGAACAAGTCTCCTCCAAGAGCTGCTCAAGGAAGGAGGTGGGAATCCTGAACAGGAAAACCCAGAGAGGAGTGTCTAAACAGACAATACCTTCAGAAAATAATACCTTCAACAACCCCTTCAAGCTGCTCTCCTCTTCCTTTTATAAGTTTGGAGTCTTGTCAAACCCTAAACCACTTCATTAGTTTAGCTCCTTTCACATGTAGAGTCTCCTTCTAGAACTGCATTGTCCCTCAATGAGGTTCAATGCATCTAGACTGCATTGTTGATATAGTCAAAGTTGACTTGGTCAAGTGATCAACCTCTTTCACACGCAAGTGTGTTTTATAAAAAGGCCTATATTTAGCCATGTTCACATTGGGAATTGATTTATTTTATTATTTTTAGGAGTTTTACATGTCCTCCTTTACATTTTATTCATCAACATGAAGTGAAAAACAAAACAAGGCAAAATAGAATATTCCCATTAGCTTGGGCTAATTGGAAATATTACAGTCCTCCCCTCCTCCCCTCCAAGATGTTTCTTGTCCTCAAGTAGCTGATAAGGTGAGTGCTGCAAAATCTCCCCTCCTTCTCTTGGGGCCTCCTCATCTAATAGCCTCCAACATTGGTTCAGAATTTCTGCAGGAATTTCATCTCTCAATGGTTCCTCCCAAGTGTGCAAGTTGGCCTTTGGTGAATAAACCCAATGGCCACCCTCATGAAAGAATGGAAGGTCTATGTGGGAACCTTCTTGCTGATACATGGCCTCCTCAAGGTATAAGTTATGACAATCATGGGGAAGTTCATCATCCATGAAAGACTCCCATCTCCATGCTATCCTCCAAATGAAGTGGATCACCTCGTAGCTTGGCAATTCATAGAAAAACTCCTCTCCAATACCTAGGAGAGTCATGCCCCCATCAAACATATGGCTCACCCCACCAAGAAGCAAGTGGTCTACCATAGTGGCCATATAATGTCTCATGCTCCCATTGAAGCATGTAGTGCAAAAAGAGTGGGAGACTCCTCTCCCCGATGACACATTCCCCCATTGTGCCACTCCTCCAACCATGTTCTCAAAATTAATAACATCCCTAACATATGGGATCATGATCAGAATCATGCTAGCTTCCATGTGTGATAAAGGAGAAGGAATATGTTCCCTCATGTGCAACCAACATAGTTTCACCCTTAACTGCCATAGAATAGGAGATGAAAAGTGCCTCCCCCAATACTTGTTTGTTGCCCCATCCTCCTTGAATGCTCGGAGAAGGTGTATCATAATTGGTGTAAAATAATCACACCATGGAGGATATAATAACTTCCCAAGAGCCTCCAAGGGATGATCTGCATCAACATAGTTCATGGCCTTGACTGGTCCATGAAACCCATCATAAATAGTGCCCCCCTTCAGAGCAATGTCCTGCAAATGAGTGTTAGATAAATATAAGCATATAGGATATACATAATAATATTTAGAAATAAAAGTCCCTCCATATACTTGTTTACATTAGTGTGATGACTCATGGATGAGTCCCCTCTCACACTCAATGATTAAGGAGGTGTGAATGATGGCTCTTCCCAAGAGCTATGTTCCTCCTTATCTAACAAATAATCCATGCACTTCTTCATATGAGAGTGCACCTCTTCTTTGAAACCTTCCCACATGAATCCATCTAAGATAGTATGATATGCTCTAATGAAACCAGTGGGTTTTGAAAGCAGGATCTCATAAGTTGCATTCAGTAGTTTCTCCTTGAGCTTGGAGTCTCTAGCCAAATCGATATTTTCATGGAAATAAATGATTCCCTCAACTAACTTATACCTCCCATCCATTACCTTCCCATCAAGAACCTCACATGTGAAAAGGTCCTTGGAGTATTCCATTATGAGTTGGAAATCCCAATAAGGATCTAGGCTCCCCAAGAATGAAAGTGTTGTAGAGGTCTGGAATGCTACCCCTGCCATATCATGGCTTTCCTCTCTGACATGCTTGAAGTCAAAATTACCTATTGGAGCATCATAATCTTCCCTTTGCTGCCTCTTTTCCAGCTGATCTTGCTCATGACAAGATTGAAGCAGATGGAAATAAACTTCCCCTTGGAAAGTCCTTGTCTTCTAATACTTCCTTAATTTGGCCCATGCTTGCAAGAGGGTTAACATCCCCTTGCCATGTTTATAAATATCCTTTGTGAATGAATATACCATTGGTTGTCCCAAATATGTGGAGTTGCCATGTGTCCTCATGCCCATGCCATCATAGACTTCTGATTTCTCCTTCCCAAATGAAGATAACTGAGTGGGAGATAGAAATGCCCCTTTCAAGAAATTGCTTACCTCTCTTCTGAATTCATGAGAGACTCTCTGCGTTGTGCTGGCTTCTCCCAAGGCTCCTTCCTTAGCCAAGAATGCAAATGCTGCCCATAGTTGAGAGAACACTTTAGTTTCCATCCAATCAAGAGGTACTTGAGGTGCTTTTTTTGAGACTGCGTTATTTTCTCCTGCCTTCCCTTCCTCCTCTTTAATAATTGAAGTTGCCCCATCATCAATAAGAGACCTCAGATCTTGGTCTTCTATTGAAGGAGGAACCTTCTTACCTTCCTCTTGAGAAGAAAGTCCTTCATCAAATGGAGATCTTGCCCTTGGCAAAGTATCAAACAAGCTCACACCCTCTTCCATGGTCTTCAGAAATGGAGTTGGATCTATAGACCCTTCCAACTCATGCAAAATATTTTTTTGATATGGTTTGATAGCCTCAGTCGGATATGTCACACCTGAAGTCTCATCAAACCTCTCTATTAATCTTGCAATGAAATTTGCATGAGTAGGTGTATTTACATTCCTTAAGGAAAAATACTCAAACAACCACCAAGCATATGCTTTACCTTCAAAATGCAGCGTTGCTATTTTGATGGCTTCATTTTCTGAAACTTGATGTTGGCGCACAAAGTTTCTTAGCTCCTCCACCCAAGCCCTAACTGGACATTTAGGTGACCCATCAAAAGTAGATAGAGAGAATCTACTCCCACCAAGTTGCTCCTCCTTTGTGCTTTTGTTCTCCTTGACCTTGCAGAACCCTTGGAAGTTCAAGTTATGTCTGAACTCCTTAGATTGGGCTTCATACTCCTACAAATACTCTCCAAGAGTCTCCTTCTTCAGTACACCTACTTTCTTCCTCTTCATGAAGAAATCACTGACAGAACGTTGAATATTTGGTGATATGGCTGAGTGCACATATCCATGAGATGAGGATTTAGAATTTTCCTCATGTATAGATCTTATGTATCTGATCGGGAGATCTTCCTGCTCTCGAAACTCTCTAGGAGTTTCACTGCTCCTTCTCTCTTCTTCTTGTTCAACCTCCTCAGAGAGGTTCTTACCGGATCAGAAAAGTGATGAGAGTAAGCTCATCCTCTTAATCATTCTGACCTTGCTCTTTAATTTATAGCACTTTGGCTTGAAGCCCACAAGTTGAGCCAAATATCTCGCTCTGATACCACTGCAATATCCCAAAATTGGGACTGCACATCAAGCCTGTTGAAATAACGCACTTCTGAGAATTCAGTGCATTGAAATGAGTTTGCAGCTCTTGGATCCCTTATATCAGCTCATCTAGGGCCTAAATCCAAAAGGAGAGAAAAAACAAATCAAACTAGGTGGGTTAAACAGATCTCCCACAACCTATTCTAGTTGAAGAACACCCAAAGAGAGGGGTTGCAGCTATATGCAATGGACTGCTTCAGAAATAATGTAGATCCACTGAACCAAAGAAATAATCTGATATGGGGGTTCAAATATCAGTTATATAATAGCAAATCAGATTTACATTACAGCCCATACATTGTACAAGTGAGCGAATGGAGATATACAAGAGAAATCCTCAGAAATGAGGTGCTACAACCATAAGAAAAGACTACATAAACATGACAGCGTTATTTTAAGGGGCTGAAGCAGCAGTTTATTAATACTCATATCTAGAGCAGATATGTACATAAAAAGATAGATCTATTTCAGATATGTGTATAGGAAGAGCTCATCTATACATTCCCCTTGGGGTTTTGTGTAAATCATGAAGCACAAAGAGTAGATATGAGATCTAATGTTGTAGATCTGCAGAAATATTCAGAAATATTTGAATCATATGATAGAACAGCCACAGTGATCCAATCCATGGATCACCACAATGAGAGGAAGGATCCTAACACCGGAGATCTTTCCTCCAAAAATGCAGGCAAAACACCCTGCAACTTCTCCTTTGTAAATAATGCAGTCCAGGGAGAGAAACTATGTTGTAGACTATGAGAATGATGTGTCCTGATTCCAAGGTCTGGATCTAAAGCTCAATCAACGAATGCACTCTTCCAGGAGGTTAAAAGACACACTCACTGATCTAGATCTGAATAGATCTAGTGTCTTCCACTTGCTGCAACTCACAAGGACAACCCAAACCTCAACAGGATCAGCGCTATAGGTGTAAGGTGAAGATTGGCCCAATATTGATAGTGGAAAAGATGGAACAAGTCTCCTCCAAGAGCTGCTCAAGGAAGGAGGTGGGAACCCTGAACAGGAAAACCCAAAGAGGAGTGTCTAAACAGACAATACTTTCAGAAAATAATACCTTCAACAACCCCTTCAAGCTACTCTCCTCTTCCTTTTATAAGATTGGAGTCTTGTCAAACCCTAAACCACTTCATTAGTTTAGTTCCTTTCACATGTAGAGTCTCCTTCTAGAATTGTGTTGTCCCTCAAGGAGGTTCAATGCATCTAGACTGCGCTGTTGATATAATCAAAGTTGACTTGGTCAAGTGATCAACCTCTTTCACACTCAAGTGTGTTTTATAAAAAGGCCCAGATTTAGCCATGTTCACATTGGGAATTGATTTATTTTTTTATTTTCAGGAGTTTTACATGTCCTCCTTTACATTTTATTCATCAACATGAAGTGCAAAACAAAACAAGGCAAAATAGAATATTCCCATTAGCTTGGGCTAATTGGGAATATTACATCAACACAACCTATGAATTCCAAGTACTAATCATCCATCCAAAATGTTGTCAGGGACATCTAGACATTGTCCCCATTATCCAAATTGCCTAGGTCATCAATGTTATGCTCATTCATATTCCTTCACAGGTTTCAAAACCTAGCCCTATTTTTTTTGTTATAAAAAAGTATTCTACCAAAGATAACAATTATTCCACCCACAATAACCCAAATTAATCAAATTATATCATTGAGATTAATAATTCCATCATTATCCAATCATAAATATGAGCCTAAACAACACATTCAAGCCAAAGAAAACCACGATGATTATTTTCCTAAGCCATAATAAGGAAATCGAAGTCTCATTACCAATCTCAATTTCAACCGAATAAATACTTTAAAAACTTCTCTACATAGTTGGATGTTTTATCCCACCTCGAACCCTACAATTAGATCCATACACATGGTGTGGAATTTGAGCTCCCAAGTCTTGAGATTGTTATCCTTGGTAGCCAATCCCATTGAAAAATATTTATATTATGAGCCTTTTTGGGTTTCACACTCAATGTTGGAGAAGTCGAAATGGGAATTAGAAGGTCTTAATTAAATACTAAATTCACACACACATTATATTCAAAAATAATAAATGACAACAAAATTTAAACATTGAAATATTTTTGAAATATACATATGTTGCTTTTATATATTCATTTTATATATATATTTTTTGAAATATTTTTGTAATGGCTACTTTCCATCCTCTTAAAGATAATTTAACCAATATTAGTCTCTCCCTCATTCTCAAGTTTGGCATTCTTAGACAACATTCCATTAGAGAAAAAAACCTAGAATATATATATATATATATATATATATATATATATATATATATATATATATGTTTGTTTATTTATTAGGTCCATTATTTTCAAGTTTTATATATTCATAGATAACATTCCATTAGTGAAGGAAAACTCGAATTTTTTTTATAGAGAGTAGGCTTTAGCCTTTAGTGTTGTTTTTTAATTATTTTTAATTTTTTTTATTATGAAACCTTTTGAATTTTTTGTGATTTTATAATGAACTTGAAACAAATTGCAGTAAAGTTTAAACAAATTTCACAAAATTGTTCATGTTCATGTTTGGCTGGTTCATACTCAGCTTGATATTTGTGAAACTCATTGAATAAATTCATCCCGAAATGATATTTGGTGAATGATCCAAACCCTAGTAAAGATATGTTGATGATTACAAGTTAACAATTAAAAAGTGCAAATCAAATTCTTGAAACTAATTCACAGAAAAATGTCACAAAAAGAGTCACATGACATAATGCAGACAAGGTCACAAAAAGAGTCACAAGCGATAATGTAGACAAGGTTGATAATAGAGTTAGTCTATTGATTGAAATATGTATTTGTGTCCTCTCCAACCGAGAGAAGGCTTTTCTTATTAATTACAACTCGAATTACAAGCCTTTCACAATACTAATGATCAGCCAGTAACGAAGACCATTATAGCTTACTCTCCCTTCCAAAAAGGGCAAAGATCTTCTCCATTCAAGCTATAGAAACGTGGGAAAAAATACTCTTCATTAAAACAAAACTCTCAGCACTTGATATTACAAAGTGGGCATGAATGCCAATAACACTCCACTCAAATAATACAAAGTGGGCATACCAATACATATGCCAAAAACTATGGCATAAACAAACTTTGAAAAATCCACTCGATGACACTTATATAGCTTGTTTAGATCCATAGTTATGGTTTTTGGATAGGTAGAGGATATAAACATACAATAACACAAGTATTTCACACACGAAACACATGATATGCGGCTCCTCTATTAATCTTCAATCAATCTAAATCACAATGAATACAATGAACCTCGTGAAGGGTATTTAACCTAACTTGACATGCACATACTTACATAACTCAACTTGACCATCACTCACTTAATTGACTCTCTAAATCACTTACCAAATTCATCTATCACATAACTTGACTAACTCAACGCTTACTTAACTAATTGTCTAACTCTGCATGTCGGAGGTAATTACATATTTTAACACTCTCCCTTAATTACGAACGCTAATATAAAACATTAACTCATAACAACTCAAACATGCCTGATGGTCTATGTCTCAGCTAGGCTTATAACACCCAAGTTTATTTTGTGAAACTCAAACACATCTATTCCTAATGTCTTTGTAAATATATCAGCCAATTGATCACTAGATTTACAAGGCTTCAAGTGAACTTCTCCATTTCTCACAAGTTGTCTAATAAAGTGATATCTAGTATCAATATGCTTTCTCTTTTGATGAAACACACTATTCTTGGATAGTGAAATCGTTGATGTGTTGTCACAGTATATCATTGTTGATCCCTATTGTTTCTGCTTGAGTCCATCCAATACTCTTCTTAACCATACTGCTTGACATGGTGCTGAAGTTGCTGCTACATATTCTTCTTCTGCTGATGATAGTGTCATGATGGGCTGCTTCTTAGATTCCCATGCTATCACACCTGAACCAAGATGAAACACATAACTGGATGTGATCTTTCGATCATCCAAACTGCCTGCAAACTCACTATCTGTGTATCCAATCAAGTATTTATTTTCTGTACTTGCATACATTATTCCATAATCTCTGGTTCCTGCTATGTATCTCAGAATTCTTTTTCCAACACTCCAATGTGTGTCTTTTGGAGTCTCCATAAATTTGGAAATCATACTTACTCCCTGCATAATATCTGGTCTTGTAGCTGTGAGATACATGAGGCTGACAACCAATATTTTGAATAGAGTTGGATTGACATCTGATCCTTCATCATCCTTACTTAACTTTGTACCAGTTGCAACTGGTGTAGGTACAGTTTTGCAATTATCCATCCTGAATATTTTCAGCAAATCTCTAGCATACTTATTTTGGAAAATAAAAATTCCTTTTCTCAAATTGCTCAAATTAAATGCCAAGAAAATGTTTCATGAGACCAAGATCTATCATCTCAAATTATTTCATCGTGGCTGCTTTAAATTCATCTAACTCAAGATCACCTGTAAAAATCATATCATCAACATATAAGCAAACAATCAAAATCTATCCATGCTCATTTACCATTGTGTATAATATAGGCTCAATGTTGCTTCTACAAAATCCATTCTTGATCATGCAGCTGTCAATTCTACTATACCATGCTCTACGTGCTTGCTTAAGTCCATAGATCGCTTTCTTCAATCTATAAAATTTATCTTATTTACCTTCAACTTCATAACCTGGAGCCTGCTGCACATAAATTTCTTCTTCTAGAATTCCATTCAAGAAGGCTGATTTGACATCCATTTGATATAATTTCCACCTGTTCTAAGATTTTTTTGCTAGAAATTTTCTTACAATATCTAATCTGGCTACCGGAGAAAACGTTTCCCCAAAGTCTATTCCCAGTTTCTACGAGAATCCTTTTGCTACAAGTCTTACTTTAAATCTGTCAATCTCACCTTTCTCATTCACCTTTGTCTTGTATACCCACTTCACACCAATGAGGTTTTTATCCTTTGGAAAATTAACCAAATCCCATGTATCATTTTTTTCAATAGAATCAATCTCTTCATCCATGGCTTGCACCCACTTTCCATCTCTGATTGCTTCTTCAAACGAAGAAGGCTGGAATGCCAACAATGCAAAATTTGAACTAACATTCAAATCATCATAAATATCTTTTAAACTTCTCATCTTTTTCTTACCATTGCTTTATTCATTACCTGATTGGTTGCTTGCAGAATTTTGTTCTATTGATTTGCTTAAAGATCCATGCTGCTCTGAAAATATTGGAGTCCTTGCTGGTGTTACTCTGTTTGGTGTCTTCTCTCTTGATTCTTGCTGCTCCTTTTCTGCTACATCATCCTCTTCCATAAATGGTGCTTGTGCATCGGTTGGTGTGTCTACAGTCTCATTCCATGAATCTTGTTCTTTGAACACAACATCTCTGCTAATGATTGTCTTCTTGGTGACAGGGTTATATAATTTGTAAGCTTTTGACTGCTCACTATAACCAGTAAATATGAATTTTTTACTTTGATCATCTAATTTTCCTCTTATTTTCTTAGGCACATGTGCATAGGCTACACATCCAAAAACTCTGAAATGAGATACACTGCATGAAATACCTGATTATGCTTCTTCTGGTACTCTTTTCATCACACTCTTTGTAGGATATTTTTTTATCACATAAACAACACATCCAACTGCTTCTAGAAAATACTAATTAGACAAGTGTCTTGCTTTCAACATGCTCCTTGTCGTGTTCATGATTGTTCTATTCTTTCTCTCTGCTAGACCATTATGTTGCGGTGTGTATCTAGTTGTAAATTGTCTTCTGATTCCATGTTGTTTGCAGTACTCATGGAATGATTTTGAATCATATTCTCCACCATGATATGATCTCAATACCTTGATTTTTCGATCACTTTGGTTCTCTGCTAAGGCTTTGAAATCTTTGAACTTTGCAAAGGTTTCAGACTTCTGCTTCAAGAAGTAAACCTAAGTCTTTCTGCTATACTCATCAATAAAATTGACGAAGTAACAACTTCCACCAATTGACTGTGTCCTCATAGGTCCACACAAGTCTGTATGCACCAACTCAAGTGGTTTCTTTGCTTTTCATGAAACTCCTTTCAAAAATATTTCATGGTGTTGCTTTCCCAAGATGCAACACTCACAAGTGCTAGCAGGTTCTTTGATGGAAGGTAATCCTCTCACCATATGTTCCTGGTGCAAAAATCTTGAACTGGAAAAATGTAAGTGTCCAAACCGAAAGTGCCATAAATAGTAATCATTAGAACATGCAACTGAAAAAGAACTAACTTGATCGTTGTACTTCATAATTAGAGGAAATAGTCAGTTCCTCGTCATCTGCACCTTTTCTATCAGCTGCTTTCTTGGGAGTTTGTCATAAATGACACACTCTTTCCCTTGAAAGATAACTATGTATCCTTTCTGCGTCAATTGAATAACACTTATCAAATTGTGTTTGAGACCAGGGACATAGTAGGCCTCTGAGATTGCCTTTGGTTCCCCCTGCTTGGTCACAATGTTGACCACTCCTTTGCCATCTACATCCAAAATCTTGTCAGTCCCCAAATTTACCTCTGTCTTCATAGATTGATCCAAATTTGCAACCAGATTATTGTTGCCGATCATGTGGTTACTGCAACCATTGTCTAATAGCCAGACCTTATCAGATAGTTCATGCATGGTGTTGCATGCTAGGAACATGGAGTTAGTATTCTCTATACTAACATTAGCTCTCTGATTTCCTGGAGCAACTATCTTCTTCCTGCAATCATGAGCATAATTACCAAATTTATTGCAATAATAACATTTCACCTTTGATTTTTGTGAAATTTTCTATCGTTGTTGCTTCCACTTTGATGTTCATTCTCTTCTCGGCCATCTCTATGACCACCATAGCTTCTGCCTCATCCTCTACCTCAACCTCTTGAAATACAAACTTGACTTTTGAAGGAAATTTCTAAAGTGGAATCCTTATTTCTGTCTATCCTTGCCTCATGCGATAGAATTGATCCCATAAATTGTCAGTTTTTCCAAATCCTTGGCTTCTTTTATGGCTGCTACCACAACATCAAACTTCATATACAAAGATCTAAGAACCTTCTCAATAACTGTTCAACCTTTAATATCTTCACCATACATTTTTAACTGATTGACTACATACATGACCCGATTCATGAAAGTATCGATGTCCTCTATCTCCTTCATCTGCAGTCTTTCAAAATTTCTCCTAGTATTCTGCAATCTAAAAATATTGACTTTGGCCATACTTTGATAGCTTGTCACCAAATTTTCCCATGCTTCCTTTGTTGAAGATGTTATCATTATCTTCTGGAACACTGCTCGGTCCAGTCCCTGTTGGATAAGTAGCAACGCTTGTGCATTCTTCCTCTTGTATTTATTCCATTGTTCCCAGTTTGCATTACTAAGGGCTCTTTCTTCTGCATCATTCTAAGGTTCTGCAAACCCGAACTTGACATGATCCCAAACATCATGTGCTTTTAACATGGTCTCCATTTTAATATCCCACACATCATAATCTTTTCCAGTGAAAGAAGGAAGTTGTGGCTAAAAGCTTGATGTGCCCATCTCGCTTCAAAAAATATTCTCTGATAAAAAATCCTAAATTTCTCTTTTGCCTTTTAGAAACTTTTCAAAGCTCCTTAAAAAACCCTTTCAATAAAACCCTAATATTTTTTTGAGGGCTTTGCAAAACTTTTTTCAATAAAATAAAAATCTCTTTCAATAAAGCTCTAAAATTTATTTTTATATAATAATTTATTTATTTTTAATTATATATAAAAAATATCTTATAATAATTTTTTTTAATAAAGACTTATTATAATATATCATTTCATGGCAACCAATATTTCCTATCCTATTCGCCCATTAATACGCTCTAAGTACCATCTTGGGAAAGGAACTCTGGCATCGGCTTGGCTGTCAACCCGTGTAGTAATTTCTCCGGCGAAAAATTTCTGGTTAACAGAAAATGGGTTGATGTCTTTGTACTTCTTCTCACTCATCATCCGTGTCTTATGTCAATGCCATGCGCATGATGGATCCTAGATTTTAATTTTCCCACCAAATTTTGATATTATTTTTTCACCAATATTTTTGTTATTTCAAGTTGCAAACCACGCACTCAAAGCTAATATAACAATTTTGGGTAAGCCGATTTTTCCCTTATCATATCAAATTCTCTTTCTGGCTTCTTTGTTTTGTCTCAAAATTATAAAAATGAAAATTAAACCCTACATCCTTGACTTCAAAGTGGCAGCTCAGTATTTATGTATGCAAGCTGGAGGCCGAGGTGTGCTTATGCTTGATACAGTGCAAAATAATTTATCTTTTACTATGGAGCCTTTTTCGATGACCCTTCATAGGTTTG
The DNA here is from genome assembly GCA_034641835.2 of Pinus albicaulis. NCBI lineage: Eukaryota > Viridiplantae > Streptophyta > Pinopsida > Pinales > Pinaceae > Pinus > Pinus albicaulis. Next base: position 115,873 of record JAXQQM020079940.1, read on the forward strand.
GCAATACATCCAACATCATGCTTTGGTATGAGCTTACTTCTATGAGCTTGCATACCTTGAAGGGAAGGAGAGAATCAAGAAAGGCGACATAATATGATAGGTAGCTTTTGGCTTGGGATTCAAGTGTAACAGTGCGAAGGACTGGCAAAATATCATCTAAAAGTCTGCGGTTGGACTGTATCAATCCCAAATTTCGAGAAGATAATAAATTGAATGTAACAACAAATCATATTGTAAACTGCTAGCGGTGATACAGCTAACGGATCCCTTCAATGTTGAAGTTGTCGTGGATGCCTCTAGAGTGGGTATCTATGTGGTGTATTGCATTGGGCCTCTATTTTGGGTTTTCAGAAAAGCACCATCCAAGACCTTGTCCAACCCAGCATCGAATCTGGTGGACTTGATATCCCATTTGAGAATCCAAAGAGAAGAACTCTGCAGAGAAACAAAAAATTTCAGTCCAGGGAATCCACTGATATCTCATTTGAGAATCTACAGAGAATAACTCCGCAGAGAAATAGAAAATTTCAGTCCTGGGAATCCACTGGGAGTTGGAAGCTTCAGATCGATTTAAGGAGGCGAGATTTTCGTTAAGGTGTTCGCGGACCTGGATGGTGACGACGAAAATAAGAGTTTTGGCTGGGAGTGCAGAACGTTGGGCAAAGTCCGGCATGGTCATCGGATTCTACTGAAAATTATCAAGGCATGCTCCACTGCAGATTGCAAGGCTTTGGTGTTGGTATTCATGCCCATTAGAAACCTCCCAACACTAAAGGGATTTTTTGGTTATATCGCCCTGATTTATCATTTATGTAACATTTTCATGGTTTTTTGGTTGTGTATTTTCAATAATAAACCTTTGATGAACAAATTTGTTCCAACCAAGTTATAAAAAGACGACGTTTCTTGACTTTGTAAAGGGTCATAGACTATTCCGTAATATTTATACTTTTCTTATTGGTAATGGACTGCTCAAGGCTTTTAACTTTTTATTTTTTTTAACTGAGTAATATTTATACTTTTCTTATTGGTAATGGACTGCTCAAGGCTTTTAACTTTTTATTTTTTTTAACAGAGTAATATTTATACTTTTCTTATTGGTAATGGACTGCTCAAGGCTTTTAACTTTTTATTTTTTTTAACAAAGTAACGTATAAATTATATAACTTCATTGTGGAGTAATCCATTATCAAATTACCAAAGCTATGATATATTTGTAAATTTTTATTGGTGGTTGGTTTGTTATTTGTTTATAATAAATTAGTTAGATTTGTTATTTCTAAAATTTATATTTATTAAATTTTAAGTTTGATTAGTTTCAAATAATTTAGTTTGTTATTTATTTATAATAAATTAGTTAGATTTATTAAGTTTAAAGTTTGTATTTATTAAATTTTGAGTTTAAATTTATTTTAAATTTAAATTTATCAAAGTTATAAGATATATTATTTTTTTTTTAAATTTAAAATTTAATTAATAATTTACACAAGGTTTTGATTGAGATTTGATGTGTCGATATATTTTGAGTTAAACTGGATTTAGGTTGATTTGTTGAAATATTTAAATGGATTTGATATGTTTTAAATGAATTTGTTATTTTAAATTAGAAAGTACCGTTAAGACGACTCTTTAAAAGATACATGAAAATTAAGAGGAATGGTATATTGTTAATTTTATTGTACAAATTAAAGTTACATGTTATCATTACCATTTTTTTATATTCATCACATGACAAATGAAATTGATTTCAATTACTGTTGGAAAATTCAACTAGATATATTGTAATAAAGGTCACGTCATACCATGTCTATCTTGATTTTGTATATAGTAAATGAAATTGATTTCAATTACTATTGGAAAATTCAACTAGAGATATTGTAATAAAGGTTTTTGGTTTTAATGCATTCTTTCTTTTCTTTTCTGGTAAGATGATATTCCTTTGGTATTTATAAACATTATATAAGATGATCTACAAAAAAACTTAAATCAAGATTAACATTACTTACCACTAACTTAAATCAAGATTAACATTATTTTCCTAAAAGTAAACTACAATATCTAGGTATAATTGTATAGAATCACCAATCTATTTCTTGTGAGATTGGAGTTTTTCCAATGAACTACCACCCTTTAAAGAATTAGGAAAGAGACTTGTATGTAAATATGGTAGTCCAAGAGAGTCGTCAATTAGAAAAAAATTGTTTTGTTGGATTCTTTCATTAGCTCCATTCTAAATTAAGAAATATTTTCGATGGGTATTTCAATTAATTCTTAATTACTTACTGGATAGTTGAGAAGTTATACATTTAATTTTCAATCTGATGTTCATATGGAACATGTGAATTGTCATGCATTGTATATCCAAACACAAATTGTTAAGTGTTGATTAGGTTGCAGTACTAATTAAGTATTATAGAGTTGGATGTTAATGCTCTTTCTCAAGTCACCAAACCACACTTGCAGGAAATGAAAGGTTCGCACTTGCAGGAATCGAAATATCACACTTCACACTTGTAGGAATTGAAATGACACACTTCACACTAGCAGGAATTGAAAGACTAGTACAACACTCTTGCAAAAATGTATATCATTCTTTGTTAGATAGGCAATCACATAGACAAGAAAGTAAATCACTATGCCGAAAAGAAAACACATAGGAAGAAAAGTAAAACGCTCTTGTTGGAAAACACACAAACAATAAAGTAAATGGGTGTCTTGATCAAGATCATTGCTCATTCATTAACTCTACAATAGAAATTCTCATAAATTGATGAGATACTAACAAATTGTTATAAATAAATCCTAACTGACAAGCTAAATTAAGACTAATACAATAAAATTGGAAAGGGAATGAATCATTGTTTGATTCAATCAACACATAGCATTAGAAAACATAGTAAATCACGGTGAATGCATGAAGCTCATTTACACTTTTTTGAAAGCACATGGGTTGGGAGGTTGGGAAAGGTAGCCCAATCGAGCAATATTTTAGTCCCTGATTGTGCTATTTGAGGGCTTAAAAAATAAACCCTCGATCGAGCTACATGATCGATTAAGCTATTTTTTAAAAATTACCCAAAATGCAACCGAGAGTTTATGGTTGGAAGGGGTCGATCAAGCCCTTGTTTAACTATGTTAAAAGCTCAATCAAGGGTTTGTTAAACCCTCGTTCAAGTTATTTCAAATTTTTCCTTAAGCACTCGAACGAGCTTTTTAAGTGCTCAATTGAGTTGTTGAGGGCCTAAAAAACAAAGTTTTAGCCCCCCTCGTGAAAGTATATTTGTAAAACCATCTTGTAGCATGGTGAACCTAAGGAAATATTTGTCCTAAGGTGGTAGAGTTGATTACATGCACAAAATGGAAATGGAGGAAGAACTAGGAAGCTTCTTAATTAATAGCAATTAGAATTACATTAGTCTTCACTTCATTCACATATGCATTCCCCTTGGCCTGAGTAAAGTAAGGTATTATACAATTCTTTAATCTCTCAATTTGATCATGAAATCAAGAGACAAACATGAGAATATATGATTTTCAAGGTGTTGTCCCTTCATTACAACAACATAGTCAAAATATGGAAATCTTAGGCATATGTTGATTCACTCAACCACTATGACAGGAAAGGAGGCTGGGTCAAATTAGTTATAGTTAAGCTCTCCACATTAGATGAACACCCACCCTTTTCATTCTCTCCATTTCATACTCAAGTGTTTGATCGCTTAATTTAGTAGCTAGTAGTGGAAATTATGCATATAGTAGTTTATTTCATTGTGTTGCTAGAATTGTCCACAACATTGTAGTAGTTGCTTCGATGGTCGGTGTGCTAAGGTGTTGCAACATTAGTTCTCAGTTGTGTTTTACCATCGATTCTCCCGATTTTTTTACAAAATTGTTATTTAATTGTGTTGTAGCATTAATACACCAATGTGCTATGATATTGATACTCTTAGTTGTGTGGTAGTAACATTATGCTAGAGGTGTTCTAGCAAAAATGTGTTGGAGGTGTTGTAGCAATTGAATGTGTGGTGTTACATCAACAAGAGTTGGCTTAAACATAAATTTGTTGTAGCAACACAAAGGTGTTGCAACAATTAAAGTTCTCCAAATATTTTTTCATTGCCTCCAAGGGTACCTGTAGGAGTCTATCTAAAGTATTTCTCATGAATTCTCATTAGATAACATAAAAGGAATATTCTTTCCTTAATACATAAGAATGAACATTAAAAGCCATATAACTAGAAAAAAATTGTACGTTGGAAAAAAATGCATCGTTGTGAGTAAAATGGGCTATAAGTTGGTATGGAGATGGGAAATAAGTATAAAATTGTTTAGTGAATTGGTGTTGAAAGGGTGCCAATTTGTGCACCTATCAACTTCCCCCAGTAAAAAGTGTTGCATGTACCCATGCAACTAGATATTCAGTGTGAATGAGAGTGAGAATGACTCCCATGGAGGTTGAAGATGTTGTTTTCGACCTCCTATACATCATGGGAAAATAAATAGAATTTTCTCCTCTCAATGTTCCTATAGCAAACGACCTCTTCATTCAATGTTCCTTAATGTTCCTCAATGTTGCCCTACCAAGTGATGAGAGGGATCAAATCTATTTTCATCTTAAGATATTTGCATCTCAATGGATTTGATCCCTTTGGAGATTTGGTAGATCCAGACTTAAGATGCATCTAGATTGGTTTTATTCCCCTTTTTAAATATGATATATTCCACACGAATACCATTGGAAATACCATGGGTTCTCATAAACTTGGAGCTAAGAAAAACCACCAATAACTTGAAAATAGGTCATAGAGACTTATGTAATGATGTTTTGTGAAACTAATGAAAAGGTGATGTTTCACGATCACTGTGTTATGACTGAATGGTTACTTATCTTTTATAAACTTTTTGTTGAATGTGTGTATCTAAGTAGTCTCTTTTAATTATTATGCATGACCTATTACGAATGGTATCAAGCTTGAGTTCTTTGGATATATTTTGATTATGGTATAATTGATAGGATTCTTCCCAATACTGAAACCCTACCCCCCCATATAACTGAGGTTACGACATGCCTCAGGTGAGATTCCTTATCCAATATTGTGTAAGGTGAAAATTTCAGCATTGTTCTAGACTGCAGCAGAATACCTATGATCGAGCTCTTGGAGGACAGTTTTGAATTTTGACTATTGACTGGTTAGGGCACACATTATTGTTGTTAACTTGGAAACCTTATTTGCATCCCTTCCAAACTCAGCCGCACCCTTCCAAATTCTTGGGCCAACAAAGAGAACCAGAACAACAATATCATTTGTTGCGACTACTAGAAATGTTATTCTACAACATATCATGGCAGGACAATGTCCAGCTCACAATTAGAAAAAACTTTCTAATCATTCATTATCCTGAGTAGCAGCTTGATATGCACCCTTTTCCTTACCTTATATATTACATGATATCCCAAAATACTAGTTGAAACTCCTACACAAATTCGACTGGGAAAATAAAGAGACGGTTGAGGAACATATCAATGCTTTCAATATTTTACTAATAAATTCATGGTAGAGTAAGAGGATGTGTTCATGTGGCTCTTTGTACAAACCCTGGAAAGAGATGTGCTCAGAATGGTTATGGATTCTTCTTCCTCCCTCTATAAACTCACGGGAAGACTTAGAAATAACATTCCATACGTAGTGTGGTGAAAAGAAATACATCCAATATAACCTTAGAAATTTCATCAGTTAAGAAGAAACCCTAAGAGAATGTAGAGGAGCTTACTAAGAGGCTTAACAAGGTGTATAAAAATATCCCTAATGAGATAAAGCCTAAACATACCATTGCCATTGTAAATTATGCCACAACTTTTAAACTTGATTTTCTGGTCATGCTAAGAGAAAGAAAACTCACAACACTAACAAACATGCAAATTGAGATAGTTGAAATAGAAGGAAACCTAACCGCAACTAGAAAATTAAGGAGAAATAATACAGGGGATGAGAACTATGGCATAGAGAAAGACAAGGGAAATGGGAAGGAAAAATATAAGAATAAATTAAAGGATGAGCCTAACCACACCACACATAATAAAGACGTAACAAAATAAATTATTGAAGAAATGACTAGGCTAATAAGGATCTTATCCAATAAGGTGTCTAGAATCAACTTAGAAGAGCCAAGTAGAAACCAAGTGCCACCACCCTAAAATCATAATTTCATTTGTTGGCCTTTTAACCTATTGAAATGACAACAAGAAATGGCACCCATGGGGCTTCTTATTTAATTTCCCCTTAATTAATTGGAAGAGAAATTGTAATTTCATCACATGACAATTGGTATTAGTTAACTGAGTCAGGAATACTTAGTTAGCTTAGTAAATACTATTTGAGGGTCAAAGAGGAGGGATGTAAAGTTCTCCCATGATTTTAGGGGGTCCAGTTATAGTTATTTGTGATTTATAATTAGTTAACTCAATTAATTGAGTTAAAATTAGTTTAACTAGTTCTAACTGAGAGATGAACTAGTGATAGGTCCAGTGAATTAAATATGATTTAATTCACAATTAGTGGTCAATCAGTTAAATGATAATTCACTATAAATAGTTGTTGCATGTCATTTCTAAGGAAGGCCCAGTTGAGATTGGGGTTAAAGGGAAGCTAACTATCAGTTGTATAATTAGAAAATTATACAGGTCATGGATGAGGTCACCAGCAAGCCTTAGATGAAATGCACAATAAATTCCAAGGAATTTCATATTTAATAGGGCCACAATTCCTACAGGAATACGTAAGCAAGGCTAGACAAGCAAGGGCTGAGAATTGGTAAAGTATTGGACCGATTTTTCCTAGATCAGAGTGAGATAGTCTGCAGAGTGCAAATATTTCTCAGTGGAGGAATAACATTGTATTGTTTCATGGCCTTGAATTTATGCAATATATAGATAGTGGGGTTTTGAGAAGCTTATTTTCCCATATACATCTTGTGTTGTGTGATTGAATAATTTATTTTCTCTTACTTGTTATGCGATTATGCGATCATGTTTTGTTTCTGCAAATTGTAGAAGGATTCAATATTTTATTTTAGTACATTACAAGATCAGAATTAATCCCCTGGTTAGATTTTCTACATAACCCACAACTAATGCAGAGAGAAAAGAGTCCCGATGACCATTAACAAAAAGCTATTTTTGTTTTTATTATATTTTATTTCTACCTAGTCAAAAAGATCACACGACAAAGTTTTACAACATCCCTTGCATACTCGGTTCCACAACACCTCTAGGGGAAATGAGATGTAGTCAACCAAAGTATAGCTATAAATTATAATCAAGATCTCTTGAATTAGAAATCCTAAGTGTGATCTCAAAAAGTACAAAGGTAATAATCAACTCAACAACTTATAACCAACTATAACATGTTAGTCCAAAACTTGTAATAACATGGTCCATGCATGTAGCAACCTATAAAACTCAGTCCAAGCCCTTAAATACCTCAATAACCTAGAGTTGTGGTCAATGAGATAGAAATGATGCACCTATGAAAGTAATTTGATCCAACTAATTAGTCCAAGACTCAAGTGGCAATAGTGATGATGTAGAATCCCTAGCAAGAGTGTGGATCCATTAACATGGATTTCGTTCACAATAGTCCCAACCTAGTGCATAGATGTCAAGGAAAATGTCACCCATTTCAAAGAGTTCATAAATATGCCTAAATGAAGGTACAACAATTCAAATGCATGGTGCACTCATAGTCGTAGGTTCAACCTAGTTAGAAGTCATTAGGTAATATGTACATATAATTTTATTTTCTCTCTCCTTTAAAGAAAAAGTTAATTTTTTACAAATTGAGTAAGTCATAGATACATATTGCACTATTATATGCCATATTTCATATGAAAGGAAACATTTCTCTAAATAAATTTGTTAGAATAATGTGGTCTTATTTAGGAATATCTAGGAATATCATTGTATGATCCTAAGAAGTCCACTTTTTTAGGATCATACAAAATTTGTATTCCTATCTAGGAATATCTCTAACAAAATAACAGAACCACCAGGATCACCTATTATTTTTTTGTAATGTGGTTATTGAACCAATATGGTACTAACATTACATTTTTTGCAGAAATAATGATTCTTCATACGTTTCGCCATGAAAAAAGGTTCGATCGACCATGTATTTTTCAAACTCCGCAACAACTAAAATTATGACGACCATTCATTGTTTCTCTCTAAATATAAACATGAAAACGTAAGCACTTACAGAGCGGTATACACCATGGGTTTCTTTCCAATTCCACCCACCATTCAGATGTTTATTTTTTAATCTTTACATAAAAATGTAAACGATGGTAGATAAATACATACCTTTTTCTTTTCTTTTCAATTCTACCTATTCCATACTTTACTCTATACCGCAACATTTCCATTATCTTTTCCTCCACCAACTGTACAAATATAATAAATATATATTGAGTAAAAGGCCAAGGGAACACCCAATTATCCTAAAAAAACACTTGACGTATCTTACCTGGACTTCTTACCTGAATCTCAGCAGCCCTTGGTACAAACTACCATGGCGCCATGGATTTCAGAAATGGAATAGTGAATTTTTTTGATAAAGTAGTAGTGATAAAATAGTAGTGAAATGAAAAGGAAATGATTGACAGAAAATTAGGGTAAGATGTCATCGGTCATATCAATCACACACTTAACACTGAAAACTTGCAGGCATGCCTTTCACGCCACTTCTATGTTACACATCCGATGTCCTTCAAACAGACGATGTGATGAGTATTGCTTCAACCTTTTAATAATATATCAAACATAATTATCATGTAACCTCGTCGCTTATCATTACCAAACCTTTTTTAAGATATCATTGCCTAAAAATTAATTGAAATTTATTTATAAAAGCACTCAAAACTGGAAAAATTTGATTGCACTCTTTTCTAAATATTCAAATATAAAAAGCCAATTACACTCTTCTCTGAATATTCAAATGTGTGACATTCAAATGGTTAGATTTTATGGTCTGACATGAATATTTCCATATGATCGTATTCAACTTGCACTGGAATATTATTGTCTACGACATCCACCAAATTTGAAAACAATGCTACCTATATTTATTATGGTGCTATAGCTCTATTAATGTACTAATGTATTGGGGAAATTAATTCCAATCCTTAAATTTAACCATATAAAAAATCCAATGTAATATCCCAGTGCATTAATGGAACTATAGCTCCACAAATATTGGTTACGGTTGAATAGGGTATGCCACATATTTGATAGATTCCGAATGAAATATCATTAAAACTCAGTAAGCAGAGACCCTAGATATTTTTCCAGGATTAAAACACAGCCAGCGCAGACCCCGATATCATGTCAGATTGCAATTTAATAAAGCACATCTTGTGATATACGGTCCAGCAGAAAATGGAAATCAATATTTCTAAGGCTATAGAGCCATTAATACACTACAAAGGACAATATTGAGAGAAGGACTCAGACATTAGCTTTGGAGGGCAACGCGTGTACATAATTTCCCCATTGGATAATTTTTGATTAATAGGGAATGGGTTGATGTCTCTGTACGTATTCACATTCATTATCCATGGCTTATGTTGATGCCATATGATCCACCATGCGCATGATGGATCTGAGATTTAAATTTTCCCACCGAGATGGATGCGCACTCACTCTATTTTGAATTTGGTCGTGTTTACTCCACATTTGGTAGCATTGGGTATCGTCAAATTTATATCCTCGAGATCACACTGGTTTGTATTATCGTCGACATCTTCATGCCATGGACATTGCATAAAAGTGAAAAAGTATGGTGTGCCCTGAGTTTTGTTCAATATATGCAGAGCATTTTCCATGACCCTCCTCAAATCCGTTGCGGCTTCAATATCTCACAACGCGTTGCAGAAACAAGGGGACAACGTTGTTCTCAGCATGAATTTTACGAGTCCCATTAGACTCAATAAGAACAAGATAACAGCCAGTTTATTCAATTCCTAGATGTCGAACCCGTTACAACAATTCGTCGCTCGGAGCATACAATCACTAGGTCATCACTAGGGATTTATCATTAATACTTTTGAATACCCCTAGCCTACTCACCTAAGGCACATGAGAAAACTGACACGAAAGCCAATTTTGCCTAGTTTCCGCCTAGCTTTGCACCGAAGGCGAGCAAAGGGAAAATGGAGGACATCAATGAGGACGATACGGTTCGTGGTTGAATTTTTAGAGGCCACATTCGGTTGTGTACATAGTGAGAGAGACCCACTTGAGATTGGAGTTAAAGGGAAGTGTACTATCAATTGTATAACCAGAAAATTGTACAGGTGTGCATGGAGCTAGAAGAAGAAACTTGATGTATTTCACATCAATTATTGGGGAATTTCCTTGTTAATAGGGGCCTAATTCCCTAAGAAAGTGCGCAAGGAAATAAGGATTCTGAAAGCCAAGAAATTAGTTAAGTATTGAACCAAGCTTGCCTAGGAATCAATGAGACAAACAAAGATAGTGCAAAGAGCTCTCAATGGTGAAAGAAGCACTGTATTGTTCTCATATTCTTTGACTTATGCAATATACAGATATTTGAGTTTTTAGTTGAGCCTTTTTGCAGATGAATCTTTGTGTTGTGCGATTGAAATTCTTTCTCTTTCTTGTTCATGTGATTTTTTGATCCTAATTGGTTTTTGCAATTTGTAGAGTAGATTCAAGTACTTTTTTTAACATATTGCAAGATAAGTTCAATCTACGTGGATTTTCTACATTGTATCAGAGCATGAATCACTATAGAAGAGAAGAATACGAGTTTTTTTGGAGAAGGTGAATTGAATTTGTAGATCTACTCTTCAAGACCAACATTAGGATCATGATTTCTTTACTTGGATTGAGACTCGAATATGCCCTTAAGGGTAGTTCGAGTTACATATCTTGGAAGGACAGGATGGAAGCAGTGTTCGAAGACAACAGGCTAAAGGAGTTTATAGATAGTGATATTCCTAAGCCTGGAGCAACATATTCTCAAGATCTAGCAGCAGATGCTCAAGATCTAGCAGCATGGAAGAAGAACGTAGTGAAGGCAAGAAGGATTTTATTGGAAGGAGCTCGAGATCATATTTTCTTGAACCTCCATGGAAAGGAAACTCTATATGATATGTGGAAGGCCTTGACTAATTTTTTTCATAAAACAACGACCATAGGAAGCTGGCGTTTAAGGAAAAACTCAGAAAAATCAAGATGGAGGAGGGCGACAAAATAAGAAAGTACTTGAACAAGTTCACCCAATGTCAGGATGAGCTTGGAAGTGTTGGTGCTATCGTTGCTAAGGATGATTTTGTGAGCCTAATACTTCTAGGCCTTCCCAAGAGTTGGCATAATTACCAGGATTCAGTGAATGGGAGGGATAAGTTACCAGAGTGGGATCGATTATGGTTTGACTTGGTGCAAGAAGAGATAAGGTGGAACACTAAAGACAAGACCTCTTCCAAAGAAATGGAAGAAGGCTTTGCATTAGTTAACAAAGGAAACAAAGCCTAGGGAAAGAAATCCCAAGGTGAATAGGGCAAGAAGAAAGAATTGTCCAACAACAATTGTTTTCACTATCACGAGTTCAGGCATTATGCCACAAAATGTACACAGAGGAAGGCAAGCAAGAAGGGACCTGCAGTTGAACAGTAGCTGAAGCTTTAGCTTCACAATTCGAGCTTAATTTTACTCTCATTGCATGCACGACAAGCACAATAATTGGAATCATGTGGTATCTCGACATCGGTGTCTCATTCCATATGACGAGTAATGTAGATCTCTTCAGTGACTTCGAGGAGAAAGAGAAAAGTTTTTAACTGAGGCTTTCCCTAGATAAATATTTATGTTGTGCGATTGAAATTCTTTCTCTTTCTTGTTCATGTGATTTTGTGATTGTAATTAGTTTCCGAAATTTGTAGAATAGATTCAAGTATTTTGTTTGAGGATATTACACGATTAGTTGAATATATGTGGATTTGCTACATTGTCCCTCGCCCAAATCCCCATGAGGAGCGTGGTCATGGACATTGTTGTGGCTAACATTCCAGTAGTCTATACCATGTTACCTTCTAGATCTTTAGCCAGAAAATTAGGCAGCACCTTGTAGATGGATTTATCCTATGCAACCATATTGTTATTAGAGGTCAAGAGAGCAGACTATATAGAGAGTCTGAATTCCTATATGTTGTAAGTAATGCCAAAAGGTCTAAGAAACAACCTCTATGTTCCATAGAAGAATTCATTAACTCAACCTATTTTTGAAACCAAAGATGATGTCAGAAGTAAACAAAGTTCCTGCTAAGATCAAATAGTGACAAGACAATTTTGTACAATCATCCAAAACAAATAAATGAATAAACATCTTTTAAAATATTTCATATACAACAATAATTTATTTTTCATGAACTTTGTATCTTCTATATTTATGGTAATTTAAATTATGTTTATTTTAATTTCATATAGTTAAATCAAAGCTATTATTTTTTAATCAAAACTTAAGATTTATATTTTCATTAAAACTTTACATCAAAATAACCAAATAACAATTATAATTAAATAACAACAAATTTTCAAAAAATATATATAGACTTCTCAAATATAAATTCTAAATTATAAAATAAAAAAATGCACTTCTAGTAAACATATATATACTTTGTATTTATAAAATATGTATATACATAATCTTTAACAAATAAATAAAATCAATATTATAATTTTTCCAAATTAACAGTATAACCCATTTTACTTTAATTATGTGGAATTTCAAAATATAAAGTTCAATAAAACATAAATACATTATGTATCAAATCTTTCGATGAAAATCACAATGGAAAATTTTTTGTCGACGCATTTCAAACCAACCAGTGTGGTTCATCATCAGGACAAGATACAAAATCTAATCTAGGACTCAGCGTAAATAGATAAAGAAGCTCCAAATAGTTGTTGTACAATAATGGCTAGTTTGACCATAAAAAATAAAAAATAACAAAATAAAAATAAAAATAAAACTATAAATAAAATAAAATAAAATATAAAAAACTAAAAACTAAAAATAAACAATAAACAATAAAAATAACGGCTAGTTTGACCAAAAAATAAATAAATAAATAAAATTAAAATTAAATAAAAAATAAAAATTAAGAATAAATTATAAAAATAAAAAATAATAAGAAATCAATAAATATATATATATAAAAATGAACATTGAAGTAAATAAAAATGTTAAAAAATAAAAATGTTAAAAATAATAATAATAATAATAAAATATAATAAATAAAAATATTAGGAAGGAAAAAAATAAATAAATAAATATACATTACTTGAACATAATTCAATATATAATTTGAAACTAAATTAATTCCTTTATTTTTATTTATTTTATTTTTTGTTTTTTATTTTTTTTAAAAAGGTAATTAATAAATAAAAATTAGATTAAAAACAAGTAATAGACATAACTATGCTAAAAAATAATAATTAATTACATAACAAAGAATAACAGAAAGGAGAAAAGTAAAACAGGATGAGAGGGGAGAAAACGACGAACCTCAGACAAACAGAAGGGCAAAAACTCAAAAAGCTACGAATGAAGGGCAGGGATCCAACACTTGCTCACACTCCACCCATCATCTCTGTTAAGGTTAACAGGCCTCTTTTCAATCTCAAGGGCATCCCTAAACTTTCGGTGGTGAAAATGGTCCACCTTCGCAATGACCTCAGCATCTTCAATGCAAATGTGTTGCTTTGTCTTTTCAACATGCTCTGCTAAGGCAGAGGAGCGAGATCTATTATGCTTTAGGTCAGCGGCATGTTCATGAATTCTTTGACTGATAGATCAACCAATTTCACCAATATAAGGGGTCCCACAAGAGCACGGAATCAAGTATACACCCTTACCCTCCATAGGGCAAATTGGGTGCTTAACCGATCTGAGAGAATTTTGAATCATGCGGAGGGGCTTGAAGGTTGAAGGAACACTATGTTTCCTTAGTATCTTGGCGATATTATCAGTCGTTCCTTGGATAAAAGGGAGGTGAACACCAACAGACCTGTCAAAATTATCACTTTTAACCCTAGGACCTTTTTCCGCTTTTTGGAAAGCTCTACGACATTGAATCTTGCTATAACCATTTTTAAGCAAAACCTTAAAAAGATGAGATTTCTCATCTTCAAGGTGGTGTTCATCAGCGATTCTCAAGGCACGAGTGGCTAAGGCATTGAGAACCCCTAATTTCTGAGCCGGGAAATGATGAGAGTCCGCATGTAAATACTGTTCAGTATGCATCTTCTTTCTAAAGACTTGATGAAAGAAAGAGCCTTCTTCATTCCTAGTAATAAGGTCATATCCCATGATGGAGTCATTGTGCATTTTTTACCTCGGCGAACCTATAATGAAGTCTAGGGATATGACCTCCCACTTCCATTCAGGTACTAGTATGGACTATAACAATCCTGCGAGATGTCGATGCTCCACCTTGACCTGCTGACACTCCAAACATTTTTTTAAATATTCAACAATGTTTTTACGCATACCAGGCGAGAAATATACTCTTCTAATAGTAGTTAACATTTTCTGGTATCCTGAGTGTCCTGCATAATTACTCCAGTGGTACTCATCCATGATTAACTCCTTAAGTTCCACATGATTTGGTACATACAACTTTCCTCTAAAGGTTACCATTTGTTCTTGGTTAACTCCATATTCAGAAGTATTTCCTCTCTTTCTTGCCTCTTCCATTTTCTACCATAGGAATTTATATTCTGGATCCTTCTATGCTTCTTATTTTACTTGATCCAAGAATTTACATTCAAGTTGATTGTAGTAAAGCTCATACAGACAATGCAACTTTCTACTTAAAGCATCAACCACCCGGTTTTCCTTACCTTTCATGTGCTGGATGTCCATATCAAACTCACTTAGAAAGGAATTCCATCTTGTCTATCTGGAGTTTAAATCAACTTGTTTCAAATAACTAGTCAAGCTGCTATGATTCGTCTTAAGCACAAATTTCTTGCCCAGAAAGTAGTGTCTCCATACCCAGAGTGCATGTGCTACTGCTGTTAACTCTAGATCATAGGTTGAATATCTTTGTTCATGTTCCTTCAGGATTTTTTATACGACCTCCCTCACACTGCACGACTCGACCCGACTCGCCCGAATGAATTCACAAGGGAGCAAACGGCAAATGGGCCACCCGGACGTGCAAAAGCCACTCAGGTGGTCACAACTTAGAAAATCTGATACAGGTGCCCTCAGAATAAATGACCCAACTCGAATGGATGCCCTCACCCGGCGCGACATGGCGCGCCCGCCCGAATGGACCGAATGGATGCACATGGGAGCAAATGGCAAACGGGCCGCCAAGACGTGCACAAGGCACCTGGGCGGTCACAACTTAGAAAATCTGATACGGTTTCCCTTGGACCAAATGACCTGACCCGAACGGATGCCCTCACCCGGCGCGACACGGTGCGCCCACTCGAACGGATGCCGTCACCCGGCGCGACATGACGTGCCCGACCGAACGGATGCACATTGGAGCAAATGGAAAACGGGCCGTCCGGACGTGCACAAGGCACCCGGGCAGTCACAACTTAGCAAATCTGATATGGGCTCCCTCAGACCAAATGGCTTGACCCGAATGCGCTTGGCCGGGCGCCCTCACCTAGCGCGACACGGTGCGCCCGACCGAACGAACGCACATGGGAGCAAATAGAAAACAGGTTGCTCGGGTGCCTTTGCACCTGGGCAATCACAACTTAGAAAATCTAATACAAGCGCCCTCGGACCAAACGACCCAACTCGAATGGACGCCCTCACCCAGCGCGACATGGCACGCCCACCCGAACGGACCGAACGGACGCACATGGGAGCAAATGGTAAATGGGCCGCCCGGACGTGCACAAGGCACCCGGGCGGTCACAACTTAGCAAATATGATACAGGCGCCCTCGACCCAAACGACCCGACCTAAATGTGTTTGTCTGGGTGCCCTCACCTGGCGCAACACGGCGTGCCCAACTCGACCCAAACGTGTTTGGCCCGGTGCCCTCACCCCGCGCGACACGGCGCGCCCGACCTGACCCGAACGGGTTTGGCCAGGCGCCCTCACTCAGCGCGACACGGTGCGCCAGACCCGACCCAAACGCGTTTGGCTTGACACCCTCACCTGACATGACACGACGCGCCCAACCCGACCCGAACGCATTTGGCCGGGCGAGTCGGGTGACCCACGACTGGGCGCCTCTGCACGAATTGCACGACAGTGCGGGAGCCATTCCGAGAGCGTCGGGAGTTGGAATTGAGTGCCGTAAATTGCAGAATGTGCGTATTGATGGGACGAATATAACCATACAGTTGGGAAGTGGATTGGACACACAGGGAGCTCAAGGGACCGTCTAAACTGATTTGTAGTGCCGATTTGAGTGACCCGAGTGACCCGGCAGCACTTGGGCAGTTTTGTGAAGGATATTGCCAAGGTGAATTCTGATGATTGTAAATGATTTTTGTAGGCTAGTTTGATGGTTGACAAGCCTTAGAGCTTGGTAAAAAGGCTAACTTGCCTTGCCAAGGAGCAGAAGTGCCTTCTGCTGGATTGGAACTTATTATTTCATATTTATGAAACGTATTATGGGCGTACTTGTGGATTGATAATGATGTTTATGTTTATTTCCACATATCGAGAGAACATTTGGTTAACAACTAACAAGTGTTGCTAAAGGCGTAGTCTATATACTTGAGTATTTAGAAAAATAAAAAGTACGGTAGTGCCACACCCATCTATAGCGTGGTTGAAAGACACCGAAGGTATGGGGGCATGACAACTAGGCACACGGGCGGTCACAACTTAGCATTTTTGATACAGCCTCCCTCACACGACCCGACCCGAACTCGTTTCCTTGGGTGCCCTCACACGGAACGACCTAACCTGCCCGAACGAAGGCACAAAGGAGAAAATGACAATCGGGTCACACGAACGTGCACAAGGCACAGGGGCGGTCACAACTTAGCATTTTTTATACGGCCTCCTTCACACGACCCGACCCGAACACGTTTCCTTGGGCGTCCTCACACGACACAACCCGACTCGCCTGAACGAAGGCACAAGGGAGCAAATGGAAAAGGGATCGCATGAACGTGCACAAGGCACATAAGCAGTCACAACTTAGCATTTTTTATACGGCCTCCCTCACACGGCACGACCCGACCCGACCCGCCCGAATGAAGGCACAAGGGAGAAAATCGGAAACTGGCCGCACGAGCATGCATAGGGCACACGAAGCTGAAGGAACATGAACAAATATATTAAACCTATGATCTAGAGTTAACAATAGTAGCACATGCACTTTGGGTATGGAGAAACTACTTTCTGGGCAAGAAATTTGTGCTAAAGACGAATCATAGCAGCTTGACTAGTTATTTGAAACAAGTTGATTTAAACTTCAGATAGACAAGATGGAATGCCTTTCTAAGTGAGTTTGATATGGACATCCAACAAGTGAAAGGTAAGGAAAACCGGTTGGCTGATGCTTTAACTAGAAAGCTGCATTATCTGTATGAGCTTTACTACAATCAACTTGAATGTAAATTCTTGGATCAAGTAAAAGAAGAAGCATAGAAGGATCCAGAATATAAATTCATATGGTAGAAAATGGAAGAGGCAATAAAGAGAGGAAATACTTCTGAATATGGAGTTAACCAAGAACAAATGGTAACCTTTAGAGGAAAGTTGTATGTACCAAATCATGTGGAAATTAAGGAGTTAATCATGGATGAGTACCACTGGAGTAATTATGCAGGACACCCAGGATACCAGAAAATTTTAACTACTATTAGAAGAGTATATTTCTCACCTGGTATGTGTAAAAACATTGTTGAATATTTAAATAAATGTTTGGAGTGTCAACAGGTCAAGGTGGAGCATCGACATCCCACAGGATTGTTGTAGCCCATACTAGTACCTGAATGGAAGTGGGAGGTCATATCCCCAGACTTCATTACAGGTTTGCCGAGGTCAAAAATGCACAATGACTCCATCATGGTGGTAATTTACAGATTGAGTAAATCTACACATTTCATACCTATACAGTCAACATACAAGACTATACAGATAGCATATATTTTTATGAGACAAATATTCAGGCTACATGGCATTCCAAAGACTGTTATCTCAGACAGGGATGTTAAGTTTACTTCTGCATTCTAGAAGACTCTATTTACAGTTCTCGGGACTCAAATAAACTTTATTATAGCTTATCATCCCCAAACATATGGTCAAACAGAGCGAGTAAACCAAGTGTTGAAGGACATGTTTCGCATGTACGTGATGCAACAACCAACCAAATGGGAAGACTACTTGCATCTGTTTGAATTTTCTTACAAAAATGGTTATGAGGAGTCCCTTAATATGAGTCCTTTCGAAGCCCTGTATGGGAGGCAGTGTCGCACACCCATACATTGGAGCAGGCCCGAAACAAAAATAATGTTGGGACCAGAAATGCTGGCTGAAATGGAATCAGAAGTAAAGAAGATAAGTTAAAATTTGAAGGTTGCACAATATCGACAGAAGATCTATGCAGATAAGAAGAATACTTATTGAGAATTTGAAGTAGGTGATCATGTGTATGTGAGGATCAAACCCAAGAAGAGCACCTTGCGGTGGGCCTCTTATGCCAAGTTGGATCCTAGGTGCTGATAGAACTGGACGACGAGTTTCTGGTCGAGCCGCAACACATACTTGACCGGAGAGAAACTATGCCTCGGAAGTGAGTCATCACCCAGGTTAAAGTGCAGTGGAAGCACTTCGGCCCGGATGAGGCTACCTGGGAGGACGAAGGGTTTGTGCGCGAGGCTTACCCATAGCTATTTTCTGAGCTGGAGCAAAACATCGAGGACGGTGTTACTTCCAAGGGGGGAAGTTGTGACAGCTGCATTTAATGTTAACTAGTTAAATGACATTTTATTATTTTTTTAAGGAAAATACTGAGACAAATAATGTTTTGCTGGAAATTTTTTATTTTATTTTTTAATGGTGAATAATAAAATTAGTTATGGAAATTAATTCCATAAAAAGTAAAAGGTTGAAGGTAAATTTTTTCCAAGAACTGAAAGGTGGTTGGATAGTTTAAACAGTTACCTGCTCCTCTGGGGATAAGAGACTGATCCCAGTGAAGAATAGGGGTTCTGTTTGTGGGCTAAGGAAGGGTGAAGATTTTCCCGAGCTGGTAGAAACCAGTGGAAATCATTCAGTAAATTCCTGAAGTTTTCTGGCACTGACTGGACTTGAAGTCCTGAGGTCACAACATAAAATCTACTATAAGCCTGTACCTCTTCAGGAGTGGAGCATGAGGGCAAGAGGAGGACGTAATTGCCTCTCTTGAAGGTTGGGTGGACACCAACAACCAAATACATTTTGATATAAGTGACTGTCTATTTTAATATTATTTAGACAGAAAGATTATTTTCAAGTTATTATTCATAGATATCTGTTACTTAATTTCAGGAGAAATGCTATTATTTTCTTGGAACCTATCTTATGTTAGAAAAGGGATAAGTTATGATAATTAAATAATTCAGCAAATACTTGCAGGGTTCTGTGTATTAATTTTGTATGATTTATAAATTAAACTTGTAAACTTTACAAATTACCTGAAGGATATATGGAAAATACAACAGATGTTTGTCAGGAGTAAACCCGATTAAACATAAGTTGGTTAAACGTGCACAATAATTTATTATCATAAGCTGGTTAACTGTACACAGTAATCTATTATAGGAATTTTTTTTATTCGTCACGATGCATCTAGAAGAAACTGTGACAAAACAGTTTAAATGAAGATTATGTAAAAACTGTAACTATAAATTATTGTGCAAATAGATATGAACTTGAACTTTCTATCTAAGATAATGCGGGATGAGCCGTTGGTACTGGGTATGGGGGTGAAACCCCAACCCAATACGCATCGCTACCCCTATTTTCTATACACGGATTGGATTTTAGGTGGTCCGGTCACCAAGAAATAGTAAGAATTTATAACTAGTAAACAAATCTAGTATCTTTAAAAAAAAAAAGTAATACTGGAGATTAAAGTTATATTAAAGACATGTAAAGTTTATCCAAACCTGAGTATAAATCTTGAAGACCGAGCATATAAAAACATAATCGAATCAATAGGGATATATGCTAAATGCAAAGGAAAATTAATAAATGAATCGAACCATTCAAATTTTACAGACTTCACATTTGCAATGAGTAGTGTAAATAAAACTACTCTGTCTAAAATTGTAATTACGCAATAACGATATGAGGAAGACCCAAAAAAAATATTATAATAGTAGAATATAACCCAAAATAGATAAACAAGGTATGTCAATAAACCCTTAAACTGAACCGGTCGAAAGACCTCTGTTATGAAGCGAGATCCTTACGAGTACCTGTAAGGAGAACTGAATGCATCAGCAGTAAGGCTGAGAAGCCTGGTAAGCGACATGAAAATTCTTGGGTACAGAAGACTCTGCCATTGAGTAGGAGGAAAACTGACCTACGAACATCGGAAAACATGGAATGGGCTCTGTGAGATAGTTTTTATGGTGTAGTATATATAATCAAGACAAAAAGAAAAAAAATATTCAAAAGTGCGAAAACAGTGAGGAGTTAACCTGTAAAGAAGTTTGCCTCGACTATGCTGAGCATCAAACTGGAGTTCATGTAAATATAAAAGAGTTAGAACTTAAAATGATAATCTGCTAAAAGATAAAAATCCCAAATTCGATAAAAACAAATGGAGGAAAACACAAATTTCAATGGAGTCGAGATGGATTACCTAGCTGCATTTTGTGAACCAGAGTTGAAGGAGTTGCCAAGGTGGCAGAGGGAAAATTTCCACCTGAAACTCATCACTATTCGTAACGGAACCTTTACTCCACCATGCTGCAAGATTATGGAGCGTTACACCTCTATTGACCTCACCAACCCAATTGAAATTCATAGCTGTCGAAAGCAAGGTTCGAAGTTGAGGTGGTATCAAACCTTCCGAGCAGAAGATACATGGTTCGAATCTAACACGGATCAAACCCTCGGAGCAGAGGAAGCCTCTTGATGAATACTCAGTGACAAATGATGGTGTTAGCTAGGGTTGGCGAGGTTAACCAAGTCATTTCTTGCTGGAAATAATAACCATCGATCTCCCAAAAATCAACAATGAATATCCAAGCAAGGATCATTGAAAACCGCGAAGAGTAATGGCAAATCTTACAACTGTCCAAAATTTTAATTGCTAGTACTTACTACCTTTAATATCCAAGACGTGCCAGTTATAACCTCGGTAGAATCATTGATACGGATGATACACCTGGTGGGTTGGCAAATGTTAAAAATCATTTATAACATTAAAGTTAGCGTCGGTGAAAACTATATGAAGTCCTTAATACAAGGCATATAATGTGATAAAGTATTCCACAGTAAATGGAATTGTTTTTGTAATTAAATACAATCATATAACGATTAAGTTTTAGAGCTTTCATAAAGACCGTAGTTCACTCATTGTAATTATGTGTTAGACTAACCATAGGTGTTGTAAATTTAACTTAATGTAATACGTTTGGTTAGTGTAATTATCTGTATGGTGAAAAGTATTTTTTTTTTTTGGATGTACGTTACATTTTAATTATGTATATAGAAAAATAATAAACCAAGTTTTGAGTTAAGAAAATAAACCATAAGATAAAGAACAATATCTCCTTCCAAAAACGTCTCCATATTAAAATGACATTCACTTTCTTGTATACCAAGATTATTGTTCTTCATATACAATTTCTGACAAGCATGCAATTGGGGCTAGGATATGTAGATGAACTTAGAGTAAACTCTATTTTTGTTAATAAAATTTCTCTTTATTTACATCTATGCTAAGTTAGATTGTACTTGAATGTATTTAAAATATCTTATTTGAGTTACATGCTCATTTCATGCTTGTTTAGGAGGATTATTAATCACGTTTTTTTGGCAACATGTGGTACAATTGCTAGTAATATTAATTTAGAAATTATTCAAATTTTTACATTCATTTACAAACACTTATTTTCACCCTTTTACCATTTGTCTATCTTATGATCATTGTCCACGGAATACACCAATGGTAAAAGAGATCTCTTTTGTTGTTGTAAATTAATTTTTATATTTTAAAAGTATGTAATTTAATTGATTGAAAATAATGAAAAATAAATTTAATTATATTTTATGAAATATTTAAAAATATATATATATATATATATATTTAAATCAAAAAAAAATATTTAAAAATATATATATATATATATATATATATATATATATATATATTTAAACAAAAATAAAATAAATAAATAAATAATACAATTTTTTTTTGAGTGTATAACAACTCACTTGATTTTATAATAAAGATTTTATTTTAACATCCAAAGTATTATTTATAATTTTTTTTTGGGAAATCACAAAGAAAAGTATTCTTTACACTTATTGTTGGAAAGTAAAAATTAAAAGATAAAAGAAAAAATTAGATGCCTTTGCAAAATTCTCAAAAAATACAGATATCAACATCCAAATCCTCTTCTTTGTAATATTCTAGTTCCACCTTTCAATTAAATTAATCCACATATCAGTTTAAAAACTAACTACATAGCACACCATAAAGCAATCGACTCAACTACAAAATTTGTACAACAAAATAAACTATACATTATCTAACCCATTTCTGAAAAAACACAACCATATATCCATTTAGTAGACCATAACCCATAACCTATAATTAGGAAAATCAAGAAATCTAGTCTACGTATTTTTTCCTTAGAGCCTCGTTCGGTCAACTGTTGCATGAAGTCATGGATGTAACTCTGTTGGCCCCCAATATTGCGCACTACAATATCTCGGGCCTCCACCGCCTTCGATCTCATGCCCTTTCCCTCCTCTCCATATCATAGCTAGATCACGTTAGAGCGTGGATATAGGGTTCAAGTATGATGTGTTTTTTCTTCTTAACAACGAAAGATAGAAAATATATGAGTAATATTTTTTTGTTAATATTAATATTGAGATTAATTTTGATATCTTTTACAATGTTGATGCGAGAAAAGAAGTAGCGATACAAGATACAAAATATGGTGATTTTTTTAAAAGTTGATGTTGAGATAAAGAGGTATATCACTATTACACTAAGGGCACTTTTAACCACATTTGATCAAACACATTCTGCCATAGATACGTGCCCTATATCTTAGATGAAAAGTCTGACATATAAATCCGAGACCTTCCAGAAGCTACAATTAAAAATATGATCAAATATATGATGGAGCTACAAAAATGTAATAATAATTAACATTCACATACAGAAAGCTCGAATTTGTTGGTCACCAGTAGGCCCTAGAATATCTGGGAAGCATTATTTAAGCTTGGTGCATTTTTAAAAACAATTATAAGCTTTTGCCTATATGAACAGAAAACATGTTTGGGCAGAAGACATAACCGGCCCAGGGTACATCCCATTTTTTCCGTTTTTACAAATACATTATAACCCGATTCACCATTTACCTTGAAAATTATCTTTCACAATATTTTTTTTGTAATAGCTCTGCTACGAGGAAATTGCTATATCTTCACCAAAGATATAAGTGATCCGATCAACGATCAAGGATTTCCTCTCCTCCGCATCGAGTATTGTCCCAGACATAAGAGAAGATCTGCAGAGAGGGCACGTCGTTTGGCGATGATCGATCCTCTTCCCTTTCACGGTTTTGCATACGTTTTCTCTGCTAAAAGAGACATCCTCTTCCCTTTTGATCTCCAATCCCGCCTCCAATTCTGTCGTTATTTGGCGGGCGTTCAAACCTTTCTCAAGTCTTATGGGCAGCAGAATAAGGGGCAATCCGCAGCTAAGCGCCTCCATGGCAGAGCTCCACCCTCCGTGGCTCAGATACCCACCCACCGACGGGTGCGAGAGAATACGTACCTACGGCACCCAACCCCTAATTCAAATTCGAATGGCGCCCAATTACAAATATTCAAATCGTGCCCAATTACAAATTCAAAATTGATTATGCATGGGTGGGGCTGATGGTATGATATGGACGCATCATGCTCGGCCAGGAGGAGCGGCGCGGACGGAATGAGTGGCGGAGGCAGGGGTCCACGATTCGCGAGTTGCCAGAAAGCTGCGGGAGTTGCCGGCGAGAGCTGCTCGGAGCTGTCCCATCGGCTTCCAATTCGTTGAACGAAAGACACTTCCTTTTTCTCTAGCGCTGTTCACCAACGGATTTTTTGATCCTTCCTCGGTTATGATACCAATTTGTTGGATAGGTAAAAGATATAAACACACAATAACCCAAGTATTTCACACACGAAACACATGAGCTGTGACTCCTCTATTAATCTTCAATCACTCTAAATCACAATGAATACAATGAACCTTATGAAAGGTATTTAACCTAACTTAACATGCACACACTGATTGTTTAACCCTACATGCTGGAGGTAATTACATATTTAACAATGTTATGTGTAATGAACTCGAGATAGCCTTTTTCATGTGGGTAAGTAATCATACAACAAATCGAAAAACTCTTTCGGTGGTCGTATATCTGTCATGGAACAAAAAAACTTGGTATAATTGTGGTCGAGCGGTGATAACCATGTGGTCTTACTGGAACAATGAATCAACATCGATCCATGTGGCATGGTGGTTGTTCGTTGTAACTCTACAATCCTAACTCTAAGTTTGGAATAGTTTGTTTCGGCTTTGTCTACAGTCCAAACATTATACAGAGCTGTGGGCACATCATTATGATAACCTTCAATATTTTTTTTGATATCACCATCAATCGAATGGCCCAATCACATATGTTCATAGTGCTTGGTGGTTTCCAATTAATCCATGCATGCCTGTTTTTTTGCCCATAATTTAAATGACCTACAACAACATCAAACGATTCATTTACATATAAATCAGTGGACGATTCATTTACAACCTGAATTATGTTGTGCAATGGTTACAATGTTGAATGGCATGGACCACCTACCGCCGCACATTGCATGGCCACCATTTCATTTGGTTCACAAGGCAACATATCAATACTCACAACATCCCATGAAGTGGTTAAATTGTTTTTTTGGGGATTGAATTATATTGTCACTTATTGGGATTTGTTTTATTGAACGCCCCCTACCATTCGTTAAATTGTAATAGTTCTAGAGTTGGCAACGGTGGTGATATCATTGGCGGTGCCTCCACTTATGGCGGTTCGCCACTACCTTTAACCTCTAAACCATACTTATGCCATTTAAAAAAAACTACAACTTACGTATAACAAGTCGTAGATTTTCTCAAGCGGAAAGGCACAGAATTTGTTGGGGAGAGGTTTCAATTTCAGTTAGTGATGTGCTACACAGGGGTCAAAATTGAAGGAATTTATCAGTAAAAAAAAATTTAAATTTGGATTTTTACTAGTTTTAGAAAAAAATTTATTAATATTATAAAATGCCTCCAGAAGGGCTGTAGTCTGTTAGCGCCCATCACATTTTTAAAAGTTTCTAAGTATTTAGTAACGCGTGACAGTTCATTGGTGGACTGGTGGTGACTCGGTAAGTCGGTGACTCTGTCATAACTGGAGTCTGGACTCAGGTTTTTTTCCCTTTCACAGTTTCATTGTCCAAAACTTCACTTCAAACCCTAAAAGTTGTTGCAACATTGAAGGAGATTGACGGCAAGGGAGAGTTTGTTGAGTTTTGATTGATTGCACTGCCCACTACCAACCCCAAGCCAACAACCATCATAATGGCAGGTTCATGCTCAATAATGAACCCTGATATTTTTCCTTGCCAAGTTGTGACTTAGGCTTTAGCGCGATTTTTTTTTTTTTTCATCCATTGGAGAAAGAACACTTGCAAGTTGCAAGCTACAACGAAATATCCATTCCTTACTACTCAGGAGTCAGGAGTAAGGACTTAGCGAAAGAATATTCCTCAACAAATGAACAAAAAAACAGGTACTTAAAACCTTTGAATCCTGCTACTAGATAGACGGTTATTTGCTAATAAAAAAAACCACTAATAAGACATCCTCTCGGACTCATGGGATATTTGGGAACAACCGTCTCTCTTTCAGGCATGTCTGTGTATACTATGAAACATACACAGTCTTCCACTCCTACACTATCAAAATGCCCAATAGGAGAAATTCTATTTAACATCAATGTTGGCATCTTGGTAATCTCAGCCCATAAATATGAATTCGAATGAAATTCTCATAGACCACAGTATTTGAAATTCCCTGATTATCTGATATACCTCCGGTGAGTATAACCCTCGACCCACAGATGAGTAGCTGAGGTCACCCAATGGGTGCAAGGTTCAGCGTCTCAAATGGTAGCGATGAAAAATTTATTGTCCCATTTGCAATGTTAAAACCTATAATGCCCAATAATTCACGTCAAGGGACATTAGTATTGATTGCTAAACTGTAGCAGAATCTGTTGCAGAAGAACCATCTTCCACTGTCTCCCACTCTCATAAGAAATGTGCATTAGCTTCACATTCCTCGGCAATTTCCCCACTATCCTCCAACAATTTTCAGAGAAATCGTAGATTTCTAGAATATCCACATTCTCCCTGTGCAATCTTCCCACAACCACTACAGTGTAGTCTGATTCATTTTTATTATTGTTAAATTCTGAAATATTACTGGAATTTGCAATCAAGGTAGGAATATCATTTTTACACATTCCTATGACAATGATTTTCTGAATTAATAACATGGTGGGAAGTTGTAAAGATGTTCTAGTGAGAGGATTGCAGACATGATAAGTAGTGAAATGAAAGTGATCACAGGCACCAACTAGAAATAGGCCTCCAACAGATCCTTGGTAACTATCATTAAATCTTTCATTTCTGTCATCTTCTTCTCGTTGCAGAAATTTAAAGGAAAAAGAGTTTCTCCAAGTTTGTGTGAAGAAAGAGTATGTCATCAAAGGCAGTTTTGAGTTAAATGTCTAGAGAATAAGCAACGGATTACGGTTAGGTAATAGGAACCGCAGTGGCCCATTCATTAGTTATAAATTTGGAGCAGGAAAGGATGGCATTCCAGTGATTGCATGCCACTGAAAATCTAGGGAGAGATTGTAGGGGCAACCGTGGTAAAATATTCTCTTTCAAATATTTGGTCAATTCAAACCACCATGAGCTTTCCTCATCCCAATCAACATCCAACAACACTTCCATTTTCACACTCCTAGACATTCGAAATGAACTGCTATATCTGTTCTTAACTCGATTCAATTATGTGACAACTCCCACCACACCTATTTTTCTTTTGCGATACTTATGTTGAAAGGTCGAATTTATATGAACATAAACCCCTATGCTAATTGTCATAACCATGAGCCAACATGGCCTTATTACTCTAAGTCTATATTTTGGAGCTTAATCAATGGGGTGGTCCTTGCTGGACATTGCATATTGCGTTGTCTATGAGCACAAACCAAGATGCATATATAGTTGCTCCAAGACTGGGAGAAGCATTGCCATTGCTCCCTAACAGGGCTACCTGAAATTTGTATTCCTATTTATGGAGAAGATATTCATTTTCATTTTTATATTAACGATGCCATGCTTCTTGGATGAAACAAGCAGCCCATGTTCGCCATTACTGGGAGTAGAAATGAAAATTCTGTTGAACCTGTCGGCTATGCAGAGGTCTGAATTGAGTTGCAACAAACTTCAAATCCTCTGCTCTTAAGGAAAATGCTTCTACCTCAATCAAATATTTTATAATTCTGGTAGAAGATGGAAGATTTGCACTAAAATTGGGATCCAAAGCCCATGTCAGTAGTTCTTCACCACATAAATCTTCTTGTTGAAGAAAACCACTATTAAAAAATTCAATTCTTCCTCCATTTCGTGTCGCACTTTCCAAACGACCAAAAATAATGAAAAGAATCATATCAACTGGATCCCCTTCTCTGATTGGAACACTTAGATTAGAATCTCATTACCTAAAGAGGCTATGGAATCTATTAGAGTGCACTTCTAAAACATATACTTTGTTATGATATAATCAATGCACTTCATAACAATTTTCTTTATATCATATAATCAACTTTGCCACATATCCATAAACTTGGGAGACTTGGATATGAAATATTACGTGTGAGAGTACTTCGCTATTAAGCAGAATCATTATACTGGCACTGTTTTCTAAGTTACATAGCTTTATCTTAGTGTTTCTATTTATTATATTTATATCAGCTTTCTTCCCGTTAGAGTTGAAGTGTCTAATTCAAATGTATAATTATAAGAGATAATTCTAAAATTTACCTTTGTATGTTAGAACTAGCAATTCCAAATGGTAGGTAATATGAGATAGATATTTTAATATGAGTTTTATATGAGCATTTTCTTTGCACCTTTCGGCGTTGATTTTTATATTTATATTGATTTTAGATAATTTTGAAAAAAAAATTAATAGTGAAAGTGTTGAGTAAATATGATTATATTAAATTTATTATTGTTATTATCCTTATTTTAAAAAAGGAGAAGAAATATTTATATTAATGAGAATTTTGTGTTTAAGTTACAAAGAAGTTTCAACAGGCTAATCTAAGGTTCAAATGGATCCACTTCTGTGACAATATATGTCTGTTCGGTATAAAGTGTTGGCTTGAGATGTTCACACATTGCATCCAACAACTGATCATCCATACTCTCAAACAAAGGTACCTAGGCAAGGATATAAAGCAAACAGTGCTGTGAGTATGCATGTATGCAAGCATCGGATGTCCATGCTATACGCGTTATAGTTTGAAATTTTGTCCTCAGATTACCATCTAGAAAATTAACCCAACATTTCCATTGTCAAATTCGGATTAGGCTTTAAAAAAATGGTTTCTCACCCCAATCAAATGACACTCTGTCTTAGCTAGTCTGATCACAAAAGGCCACAAGGATGATTTTGTAATTTTTTATATCATATTAACATAAATATTGATGATTTTGTCTTTCTGAAAATTAAATGTAAAAATAATATATTGTGGTCAATGGAAATGTTTTTTTTTAAGATTTTCATCATGGAAGGGCGACATAAATGTATGCCCTTCTAATTGAAATTGGGACCTGCCCTTCAAATTTGATCACTGGAGATACATCTGAACTAAAACTTATTTAACCAAAGACCCACGTGGTACTTGTTCATAGGTCTTTAATCAAATATTTTAAACTTGTTCATAGTTCTTAAAGCCACATGCCACTCGTTCATAGGTCCACCTCAAGCCCCTTGTTCATATGTCTTAAAGCCACATGGCACTCGTTCATAGATCCACCTCAAGCCCCGCGTTCATAGGTCCCAAGGATTTTAAGGCCACATGGAACTCGTGCATAGGTCTTAAAGCCACATGGAACTCATTCATAGGTCCACCACATAGCACTCGTTCATAGGTCTAGCCACATGGCACTTGTTCATAGGTCCACCTCAAGCACTATGTTTACAAAAAATATTGGCACTCATTCATAGGTCGTGCATAGGTCTTAAAGCCACATGGCACTCATTCATAATTCCACCACATAGCACTCATTCATAGGTCCATCCACACGGCACTTGTTCATAGGTCCACCTCAAGCACCATGTTTACAAAAAATATTGGCACTCATTCATAAGTCTTAAAGCCACATGGCACTCATTCATAGGTCCATGTCAAGCCCCACGTTCATAGGTCCAGCCACATGGCACTCGTTCACAAGTCCACCTCAAGCACCAGGTTTGCAAAAAATATTGACATAGGTCTTAAAGCCACTTGCACTTATTAATAGGTCAACCTCAAGCCCCATGTTCATAGGTGTACCTCAAGCACTAGGTTTACAAAAAATATGAATTGCTTAGGTCCACCTTAAGCCCGAGGGACACATGGTTTAAAAAAAAATATGAATCGGTTAGGTCCACCTTAAGCCCGAGGGTTACAAAAAATATTAACCAAAGATTCACGGACATGTGGTTTACAAAAAAATATGAATCGGTTAGGTCCACCTAAAAAAATATTAATCGATTAGTTCCACCTTAAGCCCCATGGTTACAAAAAATATTAACCAAAGATTTAGGGACACATGGTTTACAAAAAAATATGAATTGGCTAGGTCCACCTAAAAAAATATTAATCGATTAGGTCCACCTTAAGCCCCAGGGTTACAAAAAAATATTAATCAGTTGGGTCCACCTTAAGCCCCAGGGTTATAAAATATTAACCAAAGATTCAGGGACACATGGCACTCATTCATAAAATATTAACCAAAGATTCAGGGAAACATGGCATTACTTCATAAGTCCACTTCAAGCCAAGTCTACCACATGTCATTGTTTCAAGGACACATGACACTCGTCCATAGGTCCACCTCAAGACAAATCTACCACGTGTCATTTTGGTTCTACCAACTTTTTATTAACCAAAGATTCAGGGCCACATGGCACTAGTTCATAGGTCCACCTCAAGCCAGGTCTACCACATGTCATTCTCAGGTTCTACCAACTTTGTGACATGTCATTATCCCAGTGAGTATGGTCTTGCCATGTGTTTGGTATTAACTAAAGATTCAGGGCCATATGGCACTCGTTCATAGGTCCACCTCAAGCTAGGTCTACCACGTGTCATTCTCAGGTTCTACCAACTTTGTGACATGTCATCAGTCGAGTGAGTATGCTCTTGCCATGTGTCATGAGGTTTGACATTTTTTTGGTGTTGGTCAATACCTTCAAATTGCGACAACTTCATCATACGAACTTTA
Organism: Pinus albicaulis; assembly: GCA_034641835.2. NCBI lineage: Eukaryota > Viridiplantae > Streptophyta > Pinopsida > Pinales > Pinaceae > Pinus > Pinus albicaulis. The sequence continues at coordinate 146,706 of JAXQQM020079940.1, forward strand.
TTTTTTCCCATTCAAATTGCGTTGGATTCTTTGTGATGAGCACTACTTCCTTTTTTATTGGTAAATACCTTCAAATTGTGATAACTTCGTCATAAGAACTTTTTTTTTCCCATTCAAATTGCGATGGATTATTTGCGATGAGAAATACGCAACGACACCAAAATAAGGAAAATTTTAAGGATGAAAGTTTGCCTTTAAGTTTAGAAACCTTGGTGAATCTTACTAGTCCCTAATATGAAAATTATAATATGTTTGGCAATATTTTTGTAAAAATGTTTAGATTTCTAATGATTTTATATTAGTCTATATAAAAATTTGCCGATTTGTAGGGTAAAAAAATTTTATACTATAAAATATGGGTGAATAGTGTTTAGAAAAACGGAAATTGGCGAATATTTCTTTTGGAAAAAACATGGAAAATTAGCTCACCTACGAATATTAGCCCCCAAAATTTCCCCTCGCATCAGTTTTGTGACATTTTGATGACGTTAAATTTTGAGCATTTTTGAGCTCCTCATCAAGAAACTCTAAATTTAATCATTTTTTTTCGTAAAACCCTGTGACTTATATTATTGCACCGAGAGGTGCATTCTACAACCCAATATGACCTCAATGTGTAAATATGCCACTTCCTCAAAAAATAATACAAATAATTTTCACTAATGTTGGCCAAAACATTAGCTTGAATCTTAAATTATATATAACTTGAATATTTAGATAATATATAAATTTCTAATCTTATTAATGGACTAAGATTCATTATTAAAATAAGAATATGTGTTATTATATATAATTTGAATGGATAATAAATTATCTCATGTGTTTAATAGCTCTTTTATCATAGATTTTTTTTTGGGACTTCTAGGTGAATGAGAAGATTGAGTGATGGAGTGCAGAGGAGCTAGGGTTTGCAGGTCATGGGGTTTTGGCAGGGTGACGACGGCTACTCAAGGGTGTGCACCAGGTAGAAATGGGGGATCTATCGACACATTTTTGTACCTAAGGAGAAGGCAGAGGCTGATTATGGGTCAATCTATGGCACAATGCAAAATTTGGAAGCTGGTAGTCATGGCGACAGACCACGAGACCCGTCTCTCCTCTTCTTGCTATGGTGTTGAAGCAGGAATTAATACGATATTCTATTTTCCTCCTCATATAACTAGTCTCACCATTAAAGTGACTGATCCGAGCACCTGGCAGCTGTCTCTTGATGGAGGAGGAGGGGTAAGGGAATAATCTCCATACAGGCTTGCAGTTGAGGCTGGTTGCAGCGTCTTATGGATTTAGATACGGGATCATAGCAGAGGGCTGGCGATAGATGGCCCTATCTCTTGCCTCTGCCTTGAAGCAATATTTTAGCATAGATGGGATTCTGATCTAAGGGGTTTTGGCGATGGGGATCTGTATCTGCAGCCCTAACCCATGTGGCTCCACCAGGAATGCCAACAGTGGGTAATTCCCTTATCAATATTTATTTCTTTTCTTTGTTGTTTCGTTTTTATCATTTACAGTTGGTTAAAAGAAGGATGGAGCTCTTGGCTCATTGTTAGGGTAGCGCATGGGTTTCAGACCCAATTCTTACCTACACGGCACAGATTTTTGGCAGGGAGCGAGGTTTCTCCCATATATGGGCAACCCTTGTACTCTGCCCTAGCTAACCTAAGACAAAGAAAAAGCTCTGACAGGAGTTCCTGCCTGGAAAAACCCATCCCACACAGACGAGTAGGGGTCTATACTCCCTAGACCAGCTTCCAAATTTTCTTTAAAAAATTAAATGGGAAAAAAAAATCCCTCTGGGTACAGGAGGAGGAATTGGTCATAGATCTGAAGTGCAATATTCAAGTGGAAACAGGTATCCCGGTAAAAAAAACAAAGCTTGATCTATTCAGTAAAGGTACTACAGGAAGAAGACCAATTAAAATAATACCACATCCAAACAAATTCTTCCATTGTACTGAACTTAAGACTCAAAGGAGGAACCCCAGGAGAAAAAACATCTGCTAGAACTAAACAGAATAGAACTACAGGACCCATGAGGGGACCCAATACTTCCAAAGTTGGCACCTCAAACAGGCTCGCATACAAGAACATTTAGCAGGGGAAAAACAAAACATCAACAACTTCAGAACTAGTTGATAATAATCCCAAACCATACATTGTGGAGCAACTGAACTGCGTGTCAAAATTGAATATTAATGCATTAGAGATCGATGAACATCACTCCACATTTGAATCACAGGAAATAATATGCAGTTTTAACTGCTTTTGGCCCAAACCAATGGAGCTTTTCCATTGGATATTCACTAATTGGACCATGGATTGTGATATCCATCTCTGCTCCAAGGGGTATTTCATTGTCAAGTTCACTTCTACAGAAGCCAGAGATATCATTCTCAGGGAGGGACCATGGTTCTGGGGATCTATCGGACTCTTCATCACACCTTGGTTCCATGATTTTGATGCAAACACGATGGAGATCACCAGAATGTCGGTATGGGTCCGACTGTATAATCTCCCACTTTATTTTTGGAATGAAATCATTCTAGAAGGCATTGGAAACACTATAGGGAGATACATCAAAACAAACATCCAGAGGATCGAGGAGATAATTTTCACTTTTGCACGAATCTGCATTGAAATGGACCTCAGCAAAGGGTCACCAAATAGTATACAAATGATTCATAACCAACAAAAATGGAAGCAACACCTTGACTATGAAAACAAAACATTTAGGTGGATGATATGCAGGAAAACCGACCATCTACAAAATACATGTCCGGACAACAAAAGAGAGAATAGGAAAAAGAAGAAGACAGGGAAAGAATCCAAGGGTTGGCAATCCCCCTCTACTGGCCCAGAGCAAGAAAAAAAATATGAAGGGGACATTCCCATTCAGAACGAAAGCACATAGGCTGCGTCTAATCCAGGGGTACCAGACCAATATGTACAAGACCCAATTGTGTCTAACAGGACGCCTCTGTCGACACAAGCCATGAGGGATTTTACGTCCACTGGGGATCGTTCTACTATAAGCTCAAGAGCGAATAAAAGATCGCATGTGTTAGAAAGCTCAGATTCTGAGAAAGAAAACTCCATGAGGAATAATGAGCTGGCCTTGGTTCCTTCTTCCCTGCATTCAAGGACATGGAAGATAGTTCAAAAGAGAAAAGGCAAGCATGAAAAGCCCAGCCCTGCTGGAAATTTGTAAATATTTTGGGTAGCTTCGCTACAATGACATGTGTTGACATGTTTGCTTGAGCACACAGGCCCTTTGGGTGTCTCGAATGCTTAATTGCATCTGCAAAATGTAAATTTTCATTACTTATTAACAGAAAGTTGCTGATTTTTTCTCTGGAAAAAAAAAATAGCTCTTTTATCATATGCGTGAATTTGAATGGATCATAGATTTACCTTTAACAAAAAAATTTACCACATTAAAATTCCAAATTAGGTAAAATTTCAAAAAAAATTAATCTTTACTAAAGCCAATACCATTTCTTAAATCAAAGGAAAAGGGCTAATTCAACACCAAGAATCCAAAATCGTGCTCCAAAATATTTTAGTATTTATTTTAAATAAATATTTGTAAAATGAATCTTTAAAGAAAAAACCATATATATTAATTTGATGTAGTTTTATTATAAATTTTTCTATCATGTCATGTAAAAAAATTATTAAATATAATATAGATATTAAAAGTTTAATATTAATATTAATATATTGTAATATTAATATTATTAAATATAGTAGCTTTGGATTATTACAATATTAAATTTAATATAATATTAAATTTTTTATTCTAATACACATTAATATATCATGAAATATAATTGGCTCTAGATATATATGGATGGAAGAATAAATATATAGAGTGATAAACATGGAGAAACAGAGGGAGTGACAAGGAATATATGGAGATCAAATGAAGGATATGGGAGAGGAGGAATGAAGAGAAAGGGAAATAGATGAGTGAGAAAGAGAGAGAAGGGTAAGAGAGAGAGAGGGAGAAACAAAGATGGAGAGGGGAGAGGAGGAGATAGGGAGGGAGATAGTGACAAGCTTGGAGGGAAAAGAGATGGGGGGAGAGAGGGAAAGGATTGTTGAAAAGTGTAACTAGGATCGGTCTTCATATTGACTATGTAATTAGGAATTCATGTAAAGAAGAAGACAAAGATAATAAAATGTATTTTTTGTACTTGCTTCATGGGTTTCATGAGCAAGAATTGTATTATATGTTAATAGACTTATTCTTGATGTCTATTTAGGGTTTTTCTTCTAAGTGTAATTAGTGTCATGTATATGAAGAACCTAGTCATCATTAAAAGCTCCAAGACCTTGTCATGAACCTTGTAGAAGAAAGTCTCTAACAGCCCTCAAGATAGCTCTCTTTCAAATGCTGAAAAAGATGTCATAAATTTGGTTGATAATAAATAATGAAGTCTGCCTACATGTCGGCCTAAAAGGAGGAACATATGCACTATATATAACCTTATTTATGGCCATTTGATACCAAGAATCTGCAGACTATTCTATGGAAAAAGTGTGGATTTCAGAAGATAACAGAAGTGAATTTTAGAAGGTAAAAGAGTGCAGATATAAGTGTAGATTGATGGGATTCAGTACAAGGTTATATTGTAGACTTATCTGAGGTATCTCAGCCTCCATTTTTGGATCCTAACTCAAGAATAATTTGTGGACATTACATTGAAGTTTTTGCATACCGAGTTATGCAGATAACCTGAATCACAAGTAATGTTAAGGGCAGTGGACAAAGACTATAAGTGCAGAACTGTTTAAAGAAGGACTTGTTAATTGTGCTAAGGTTAGTTTTCAGATCATATTACATCTACCATACATGAAGTTGAGACAGTGACATAAAATGAGAAATAATTCTTAAAGGTTGGAGTAGAAGAGAAGGATCAATGTTGAAGGCAGTCAAAGAGGTAATGACAAGGTCTTGGAGGCTCTCATAGGTCAAGGGTCTAAGTCTTGGTAATGGTACTTGTCATTTGAAGATCGATAAGAATAATTTCTTTTTGTTTTTCCTCTCCAAGAGGGAGAGGTTTTTCCTTGGCTTTAGGAGCCTAACTCTTCTATCTCATGTATTTTGATAATTGACTTGATGAAATACTAAATAAGCTAAGGAAGAAAATACATAAGTAACTCAAGTAAACTCACAAGTAATTATCAAGAAAAGAATTTGTATTAATCACTAGGCCTCTAAATTTTCAACAAGGGACAAAGAGAGGACTTGAGAGGGAGGGATAAAGAGATGGAGCTGGAGGGCGAGAGAGGAAATGAATAAGAAATAGAGAGTGAGAGAGAGAGAGATAAAAGTGGAGAGAAAAAGAGAGGGAGTGACAAAGATGAAGAGAGTGTGTGTATGTTTTGGGGTGAGATAGAAAGACAAAGAAGGATAAATGGAAGGAAGTGGGAGAGGAGAGAGGGAAGGACATGGTGACTGAGTTGGAGGGCTAAGAGAGAAAGAGATAGAAAGAAAGAGCATGGGAGACGGAGGGAGGTGGGAGAGAAAGTAGGAAAGAGGAAGGAAGAGACAGAAATAGAGGGAGGGGGAGAGAGAGGGAGTTAAGAAGAAAGACATAGAGAGAGAAAAGTGGAGAGAGAGAGGGAGTGATAAGGGAGATAGAGAGAGGGGGAAAGAGGAGAGTAGGAGGGAATATATATATAATGGGGAGATATGGAGAGAAGGAGAAGAAAGAGGGAGAGGGAGATGAAGAGGGGGAGAGAGACAGATAGATATGGAGATAGAGTTTCTATATTTTTGGGGTGATATAGAGAGACAAAGGAGAGGCAGAGGGAGATAGAGCTATAGATAGGAGGTGAAGAGAGGGATAGAGAGATAGGGAGGAAGATATAGATAGATATGAAGAGATATAGAATGTGTATTTGGGGGTGAGATAGAAATACAAAGAAGGAGAGGTGGAGGGAGATATAAATATAAATGGGGGGAGAATGGGAAGAACATTTATTTCACTAGATGCATTTATTTCAATGAGAGGATGATTTATAATCCTATTTGAATGCTTTCATGAGACACATCGATTTCAATATAGATAATGATTTCTAATCCTATTTTATTGCTTGCACTAGATGCATTGATTTCAATTTAGATGATGATTTCTAATCCTATTGATTTCTTCCCACCTTGTCTCGAGAAGGGAGCGAGGAGGTGGTGTCAATTCCACCCCCCTTAAGAATTTAAAGCACATTAACTGCATGAACCCTCCACTTGGTGCTCTGAGTCCTCCATCCTTCAATAAAAGGATGGTTGTTTTTGAAACGTCTATCATTTTTTGCATTTATGGAAACATTTCAAAAGATACATGGAAACCCAAAGATTATTGTAAGTGACAGAGATCCCATATTTACTGGAAATTTTTGAACGGAATTATTTTCTTCTTTGGGTACTTAACTAGCTCATAGTTCATCTTATCATACACAATCCGATGATCAAACTGAGATGGTGAATAAATTTTTGGAAGGATATCTTCGCTCTTTTGTATCTGATAAGCAAACATAATGGGTCAAGTGGTTACCTCTTGTTGAATGGATTTATAACACTTCCTTCCATACTGCAGCAAAAATGACCCCATTTATGGCACTTTATGGCTATCATCCACCATCCATCACATCATCTTTAAGAGAAAATTCCAAGGTTCAAGCAGTGGAAGATCACATTGAGCATCAACAAGAAGTTCTCCAACTCTTAAAGGATAACCTAAATTTGACACAAAATCGAATGAAACAACAGGTAGATCAAAATTGTAGTGAGAGAATTATCCTTCTTAGCTTGATTTGAGGGACATTTGTTTGTATGGTTGTAGCCGTAAAAATACCCAGTCTCGTACATCAAAACTTCTCTCGCTGCGATGTTGATATGCCTGTTGTTTCATTTGATTTTATGCCAATTTTAGGTTATCCCTTAATATTTGGAGAACTTCTTGTTGATGCTCGATGTGATCTTCCACTGCTTGAACCTTAGAATTTTCTCTTAAAGATGATGTGATGAACGGTGTATGATATCCATAAAGTGCCATAAACAGGGTCATTTTTGTTGCAGTATGGAAGGAAGTGTTATACCACCATTCAACGAGAGGTAACCACTTGACCCATTGTGTTTTCTTATCAGATACAAAACAACAAAGATATCCTTCCAAACATTTATTCACTATCTCAATTTGATTTTAGAAACCAAGCTTCAGAGGGCTACTACAGGGCTAAATTTCAGATATTGAGGATCCACAATTACAGAGATAATTTAATTTCATTATCAAGCTTCGTAAAAGCAAGAAAAAAGGTGTGTATTTTTTTTTCAAATTGCATAAGTCTTGTGTGAAAAATCAGTTTGAATTGATTCCAAGGGCATATTGTAGAAAAGATATTCGTATTGGGTTCTAAAATGCCTCCTAAAAATAATTCAACACCCATTAAGCCTTTAGAACACTCTACTATGACTCATGAGGATGAAGGACTACAACATGATATGTCAAAATTACAAGAGCAAGTGCACCAAATGTCACTCTCGAAAAGAGCAACAAAAAATGAAATGGAAGTTTTGAAGAAAGGTGTGGAAGCTAAGATGGATGGCAAGGAATCTAAGATGCATGACATGGAATAAAAAATGAAATACAACATGGAAAACATGAAGAATGATCCAAAAGCAGACATAGAAGGTTTGACAAAGTTTATACAAGAAATTTTTCCTAATGGTGAAAATATAGTAGAGGAAACTCATGATGAGAACAAAATAAATGTTATTCGTGATTTTATAAACTCTAATGTTGGATGGAAGAACCACCATATTCCAAATATGGATATGAGGAAGTTTGATGGAAAGGATCCCATAACATGGATACTAAATATGGAGCAATATTTTGATATCAATAATGTGAAAAACACACAAAAGGTACTCATTGCAACTTTACATTTAGAACAAAATACATTTGTATGGTATCGATGGCTTTGCTCCTATAAAAAAATGGTCACTTGGTCAGTTTTTATGGAGGAAATGATAGCACATTATGAGGATACAAATAGCAACACCTTCTTTAGCCATTTGATAAATCTCAAACAAAAGGGTTCAATGGTGGAGCACATTAAGGACTTCCAAAAATTGAATATAAGGGTAACTGATATTCCAAAGGAACACAAGATTGATGTCTTCATAGGGAATTTAAAGGATAGAATCCAACGTGAAGTTCATGTTTGGGAACCTGATTCATTGGAGAAGGCATTCATATTGGCAAGAAAAATTGAATGTAAAATTATGGCGACAAGGAAACCTACCACTCATATCTATAAAGATGGAAGTGTTGCTACTCCTAGACTTCCATAACCTACAAGGTTGACACCACAAAAATTGGAAGAAAAAATAGAAAGAGGGCTTTGCTATAGTTGTGATAGAAAATACACTAAAGGTCATAAGTGTCTTGAGAAGAAATTATTTTACCTAGATTGTGAACAGGAGGAAGAAAATGAACAAGAAACTTCAAAAGAAGAGGATATACACCAGGAACCAACCCTAGAAGATTAATATTTGAGTCTGACCATATCGTGTAATTCATTGGCAGGTATTACCACTCCTCAAACTCTCAAGATAGAAGGACATATCATGTAGAAAAAGTTAATAGTGTTGATTGATTCAGTCATTGTAAGGTATCCGAGGAATTGAATTGTTTCCTATACCCAACACCATAATTTCAAGTAATGGTTGCAAATGGAGGAACTATAAATTTCTCTGGAAAATTTCATAATATCAAGTTAACCATGGGGGAATATGTATTGAATATTCTAATGCTTTCTATTCCAATGGGAGGTGTTGATGTTGTACTAGAAGTACAATGGTTACAATCTTTGGGGACGATATCTTTTAATTTTCAAGACCTTTTCTTGAGAAAATTTTCAGAAGGAAAGGAATTCGAATTACATGGTATCGCATGGAAGCCAGGAAAGATAATAAACTCTAATTTCATGACAAAGATTCTGAAGAAAGAACAGCGAAGCGTAATTGCACAATTATGCTCACTAGAAGTTCCAACATAAAAATCATCTATTTCTCCAGATCTCCAAAAGTCTTGGAAAAACATTCTAAGGTGTTTGAAACTCCCAAAGGAATCCCACCTATTCTTGATCATGATCATGCTATTCATTTGATTCGAGGAAGTGTTCCTCCAAACATAAGGCCTTACAGATATCCTTATGTCCAAAAGAGAGAAATTGAACGTATGATTGAAGAAATGTTAGAGGCTGGTATAATTCAACCTAGTCAAAGTTCTTTCTCTACTCTAGTCATATTGGTGCACAAGAAGGATGGATCATGGCGCATGTGTCTATAGAAATTATATGCACTAACCACGAATATGTCCTAGATTCACCTGATCTCACAATATTTAACTTCTTGCAAGATACTGAATCATTCCATTGTTAATATTTTGTGGAAAATTAATTGCACACACATGTAAAGCATAAAATAAAAATAATCGCACATAACGCAGTTGTTTTTAACCGGGAAAGCCTAAAGATGAAAAAACCAACTATATATTATGTATCATGGAATCATATGACAATCCTCATACAAAGCTTATCAAGCTCTCAGTATAGTACAATAATCATACACTAATCAGGAACAATCTTGCAAATCCATGCACCGATCTCTGCCTCATGCTAACCTGCCTCCACTGTGCAATCCCTGCGGAATAATAGCTCTGAATGAATTCAAATTACTCTTGCCTTGACTACGCAATCCTAATTGGAAACTCCAATGTGTGTGTGATGCAATCAATGCATCACTATAGTCACAACAGATAGTCCATCTTTCCCTTTCACCGATCTCTCCACTGGATCTCCACTGAAACTGCCATGCACTATAGTTAATTGTTGTATTGTTCAGTTGATTAATGAGTTATTATTTTTGAATTATTTAACTAATTAATTCACTCCACTCTCACTAGTGTATTATTCAGTTAGACTAGATACAACTAGCTCAACTGAGTCTAACTAAGTTAAACTAAATACAACTCCATAACTACTCTTCCAACAGTGTCATAACTCTGCCACTTGAGTTCTAACTAAGCCCTCCATGCATTAGCTCCAATAAAAACTTGGGAATTGCGTAATTCCCTCAGTCCACTGATGTGCCACATCTGTGCACTAAAACAAAGTGCTCCAAGAGAATAAGTTGATGTTTAGAGTTTGATTATTATTAAGAGCTAATAATAATCGATATGAATCTATTTTTAGATCAGCGATCTATAAATAGACTTCGCCCAATATTCTAAAAATATAATTTCATCTATTTTTCCAACTTGATCAACCATCCACAAATAGCATCTTGCAACTTCTGAAATATGATCATCATATCTAAAAATAGACATAGTATAAAAATAGATTTCACCAAAAATAGCCTGCGGGCCCACTTAGTGAAGATGACTTTTTTCACTAAGCTCATCATCTTGTTGAATCTCAACATTCCCTCTCAACAAGATAGGGATTATCCTTCACCCCGATCCTGCATCTATGGTATTTAAATTTTCTCCTGGTGAGCGCCTTCATCAGAATATCTACATCCTGATCCTCTGTAGGAATGTACTAAAGCAACATGATCTTCCACTGCAAAAAATCTTTGATATGATGATACTAGATATCAATATGTTTAGATCTATCATGAAACACAAGATTAACCGAGAGTTTAATGCAACTATGATTATCACAATGTATCACTGTGGGATCTAAATGTGAACCGAACAAGCCAACCAAAATCTTCCTCATCCAGATAGCCTCACATGCATCTTGACTTGCTGCCATGTATTCCGCTTCCGTTGAACTGAGTGCCACAGATCTTTGTTTCCTGCTGTACCAAGAAACTATTGTAGATACGATACTGAAAATACCTCCTAATGTGCTCTTTCTATCTGTTGGGCTTCTTGCCCAATCTACATCTGTGAAGCCATGCAACTTCACCTCATCCATCTATTTGTACCATAAACCATACTCAGATGTGTCCCTGAGATATCTCAGGACATGCTTTCCCGCCTTCCAAAAGAGCTTGGTAGGCTTAACCATTGCTTGTGAGAGCTGGTTCACCGCATAGCATATGTCCGGTCTTATATTGACTAAACACATGAGAAAACCCACCAGCTATCGATAAAAAGTGGCATCCACTACCTATTCCTATGTAGCATCCTCTTTCTTCCAATTTCCTGGAAGAGGAGTGTTGATAGGCTTGCAGCCTTGCATGTGAAACTTCTCCAGTATCTCCCGGGCATACTTTTCTTGAGACACAAACAGTTCACCTTCCCGCTGCCATATTTCCAATCCAAGGAAATAATGAAGGAGACCCAAATATTTCATCTCAAACTCCTTTGCAAGATCTAACTTGCATGAGTGTATCAACTGCTCATCACCTGTTATTATTAAATCATCAACATAAATTACAATGATTAAAAGCTTACCCTCCACCACAATTTGGTACAAGTTTTCATCCGCCTCACTCTTGGTGAAGCCAAATCCAGTGAAATAGCTATCGATCAGAGTGTACCAAGCACGGGGTGCTTGTTTCAGCCCATACAATGCTCTTTTGAGCCTGCACACATGCGACTCGCTGCTGAAGATCTCAAATCCTTCAGGCTGCTCAATGTACACCTCTTCCTAAATGATCCCATTAAGGAACGCAGTCTTCACATCCATCTGATGAATGTACCAACCCATCTACGCTGAGAGAGAAAGGATGGTCTGTATGGAAGAATACCGTGTGATAGGTGCAAATTTTTCTTCATAGTCAATCCCTTCGATCTGTGAGAAGCCCCGGGAAAAAAATCTTACCTCATACTTCTCGACTCTCCCATCAACAACTTGCTTTACCTTGTAGATACATCTTGATCCTACAACTGATTTTCCCACCGGCCTTGGAAAAATCTCCCAAGCACTGTTTCTGACAATGGATTCATACTCCTCCACCATGGCATCTACCCATGTGGGCTCTTGCACTACTTCCTCGAAAGAAGATGGCTCTATCACGATACACTTGCTCATAAGAGCCATGTATCCAGTAAATCGGTCAGGTGACTGTCTCTATTTGCGCTGTGATGTAGGGACTCCTACATTTTCTGCCGCATCAAGCTTCAGTCCCTCAGCTTCTGTGGTACACTTTCTGCCTTCTCTGATGTTTGGTTCTGCATGAGAGGATTCCTCCACTTCATGAATCTCCTCCTATCGCCGATCCACATCTAGAGGCTCATCTTTGGGAACAAGAAGTTCCTCCTCTGCATGAAAGTGTAGCTCCCTCTCAAGCGACAACTTCATGGCTTTCACCTCATTGAATTTTATATCCCGTCGCACAACAATCATCCGATTTTCTGGCAAATACACACGATAATTATGGGGTGTTTTTTTGTACCCCACAAATATCCCAACTTCTGCAATCGGCTCCAGCTTCTTCTTGGTGTCCTTTTTCACATGAATGTAAACAGGTGAGCCAAAAAACTTCAAATGAGAAATATCAGGCTTCTTACCAGTAAAAGCTTCTTCAGGTGTACTCATGCCAATTACTCTATGAGGACATCAGTTTTGCACATAAACCGCAATGTTGCATGATTCCGCCCATAAGTGCATCGGTAGGCCTTGGTTATGCAACATCGCTCGTGCAACACCCACGATCATTCTGTTCTTCCTCTCCGCGACCCCATTCTGTTGTGGGTTATGAGGCACTATGAGTTCTCTTTGAATTCCTTCTTTGCTACAGAATTCTTTGAATTTGCCTGAGATGTATTCACCACCATTATCGCTCCGTAGAGCTTTCACTTGCCTCCCTGACTCCTTCTCCACCAATGCCTTGGAATCACAGAACTTTGAGAACGTTTCACTCTTCTTCTACATGAAGAAGATCCAACATCTACGAGAATAGTCATCAACAAATATAACATAATACCTGTGTTTTGTTGTTGAATCAACCGAGAAAGGTCCACACACGTCTGTGTGAACTCTCTCTAGGATCACCAAAGCACGATTCTCCTTCTCATGAAAGGTGGTCTTCAAAAAATTACCCATAGTACATCCCTTGCACTGATATAACTACTCAAGAGTACCCTTGGAAAGTCCAGTAGAAATCTGCTGCAAAATATTCAAAGCACCATGGTGAAGATGGCTAAATCTCCTGTGCCATAATTCGCCCTCATCTCGGCTCACCACTTCTTCTGCTTTGCCCACCATTGCAGCGCAGCCATCTACCTCCAGCTTGTAGAGATTCTTAATTCAAACCCCTATCTTCTTGGTTTGAACCATTTTTTTATGTCGAAGGAAGGCTTTTCCCTCACTAAAAACAACATCATAACCTCTGTCTCCCAGCATTGCGACCGAGACAAAGTTCTTCTTCAGACCTGGAACATGCATAACATTCTTCAACAAGAATGGATTACCGGAATCCCTCTCAAAGGTAATGGTCCCAATTCTAGTCGCACTGTACTAACCATCATCGCCCATCTCTATATGCATCTGGAGGTCTTTCTCCTCCAAGTCACTAAACAACTCTTTGTCTCCCGTCATATGGAAAGACGCACCATTATCAAGATACCACACCGATCCCATACATCTTGAAACCAATCATGCGATCAAGGATAAATCAAGTTCAAATTGCAAGGCTAAGGCCTCTCCAGCAATAGCTCTAGTAGCCTTCTTTTTCTTCTTCTTCTGTGGACAGTTAGTGGCGAAATGCCCATGTTCATGACAGTGACAACACTTCACTTTAGACAAATCCTGCTTCTTGCGTTTAGCTTCGGATTTTGAAGGATGTTTCTTTCCCTTCCCTTTCCTTGCTTTGGCAGCCAAATCACAATATTCTTCATTTTCATTATTCGATGAAGATCCATCCCTGGTACTCCGCCTTATCTCCTCCTGCATAAGATTCGACCAAAGTCGCTCCCATCCTGGCAATTTCTTCCGTCCATTGACGGAGTATTTGTAGCTATGCCAACTCTTCGGAAGCCCAAGGAGAGCCAAACTCACCAAGTCTTCATCATTAATAGTAACCCCCACACTTCCCAGTTCATCCTTGCAGTGGAAAAACTTCGTGAGGTATTTTGGAATACTGTCACCCTTCTCCATTTTTATTTTTCTGAGCTTGTCTTTAAGCGCCAACTTTCTCTGGTCACTTCTGCTTTGGAAAAAGTCTGTCAAAGCCTTCCACGTTAAGAATGGAGTGACTTTCCCATGAAGGCTGGACACAATATGGTCCTTCACACCTTCTAACAGAATCCTTCTCGTCTTTGTTGTCTTCTTTTTCCATCAGTCAAGTAATGCAGCATCGCTAGATCCCGGCTTAGGAACATCGCTATGGATAAACTCCTTCAGTCCATTATCCTCCAACATTGCCTCCATCCTATCCTTCCAGGCTATGTAATTCAAGCTCCCATCAATGGCATACTCCAATCGCAACCCTTTGAAATCCATTTCAATGTATACTCAACTTCCGCACCAAGAATCTTCTGTAGCAAATTTGAATTGTCCACTAGCACAAACTCACTTTACAGTTGCAATATTAAATTAACAATGCTTTGATACCATGTAGAAATTATATGAACTAAGCATGCATATGTCCTAGATTCACCTGATCTCACAATATTTAACTTCTTTCAAGATACTGAATCATTCCACTGTTAATATTTTGCGAAAAATTAATTGCACACACATGTAAAGCATAAAATAAAAATAATCGCACATAACATATTTTTTTTTAATCGGGAAATCCTAAAGCTGAAAACCCCAACTATATATTATGTATCATGGAATCATATGAAAATCTTCATACAAAGCTTATCAAGCTCTTAGTACAGTACAATCTTATACACTTATCAGGAACAATCTTGCAAATCCATGCACCGATCTCTGCCTCCTGCTAGCCTGCCTCCACTGCACAATCCCTATTGAAGAATAGAGATTGAATGAATTCAAATTACTCTTGCCTTGAATGCGCAATCCTCATTGTCAACTCCAATGTGTGTGTGATGCAATCAATGCATCACTATAGTCACAACAGATAGTCCATCTTTCCCTTTCACCTATCTCTCCACTAGATCTCCACTGAAACTGCCATGCACTGTAGTTAACTACTGTATTGTTCAGTTGATTAGTGAGTTATTATTTGTGAGTTAATTAACTAATTAATTCACTCCACTCTCACTAGTGTATCATTCAGTTAGACTAGATACAACTAGCTCAACTAAGTCTAACTGAGTTAAACTGAATACAACTCCATAACTACTCTTCCAACTATGTAATAACTCTGCCACTTGAGTTCTAATTGAGTGCTCCATGCATTAGCTCCAGTAAAACCTTGGGAATTGCGTAATTCCCTCAGTCCACTAATGTGCCACATTTGTGCACTGAAACAAAGTGCTTGAAGAGAATAAGTTGTTGTTTAGAGTCTGATTATTATTAAGAGCTAAATATTTGACATGCATCTATTTTTAGATCAGCGATCTATAAATAGACTTCGCCCAATATTCTAAAAATATAATTTCATCTATTTTTCCAACTTGATCAACCATCCACAAATAGCATCCTACAACTTCTGAAATATGATCATCATGTCTAAAAATAGACATAGTCTAAAAATAGACTTGCGTCAAAAATAACCTACGGGCCCACTTAGTGAAGGTGACTCCTTTCACTAAGCTCATCATCTTGTTGAATCTCAATAGTCTCCAGATTATAGGGAGCTCAATAAGCTCACCATTAAAGATAAACTTCCCATTCTTGTGATTGATGAATTATTGGATGAATTACATGGAGCAATTTATTTTACCAAGTTGGATCTTCGTTCAGGATATCATCAAATTAGAATGAAGACTGAAGATATTCCAAAAACAGCATTTCGAACTCATGAGGGTCATTGTGAATTTTTGGTCATGCCTTTTGGCCTTACCAATGCACCTTCTACATTTCAAGGGTTGATGAATTCCATTTTCAAACCCTTCCTTAGAAAATTTTTGCTAGTATTTTTTGATGATATACTAATCTACAATAGGTCTTGGAAGGATCATGTTCAACATGTTGACAGAGTGCTCAAACTATTGCAGGATAAGCAATTATATGCAAAAACATCCAAATGTTTCTTTGGAGTACAAGAGGTGGAATATCTGGGTCATATTGTATCTCATGAGGGTGTTAAGGTAGACCCTAACAAAATTAAAGCCATTAAGGAATGGAAAGTCCCCACAACCATAAAGTAGTTGTGAGGATGTCTTGGGTTAAGAGGGTATTATCGCAAGTTTTTTAAGAATTATGGGTGAATAGAAACACCTATAACAACATTAGCGAAGAAAGATGCATTTTCATGGACTCCTGAAGAAACTAAGGCCTTTGAACATCTTATAGAGGAAATGTGCCTAGCACCGATATTAGTTATGTCAGACTTCACAAAAAACTTTATTGTGGAATGTGATGCCTCGAGAAATGGAATTGGTGTTGTTTTAGTGTAAGAAGGAAGACCCGTTTCTTTTGAAAGTAGTCCAATCAAAGTAAATTATTTACAGAAAGCTATTTATGAGAAGGAAATGTTGGAAATACTACATGCACTAAAGAAATGGCGACCATACCTAATGGGAAGACACTTCAAGGTAAAAACTGATCATGATAGTCTGAAACACTTTTTGGAACAAAGACTATCTTTAGAAGAGCAGCAAAAATGAGTCACAAAGATGTTGGGTTATGACTTTGAAATCATCTACAAAAAAGGGAAGATAAATTTTGTCACAGATGCACTCTCAAGAAAGAATGAAGAGGTGGAACCATTGCTTTGTTCCATTTCTATTTTCCCACCAAATTGGATAGTCGAAGCAAGGGATGAATGGAAGAAGGATGAAGAAGTGTGGACACTCATTCAAAAGTTGCAACAATATCCTAGTACATCTGATACATTTAGTTGGAAAAATGATTCCCTATGGTACAAATATCGCTTATATTTTTGTAATAATTCCCACCTAAAACAAAACATTATTTTGGAATTGTGCACTTCTCCTTTAGGAGGACACTCAGGATTTTTAGAAACTTACCACAAGGTGAAGAAAGATTTTTTTTGGGATGGCCTTAAATCTGATATTCAAAAGTTTGTGGCAGAATGTTTGGTTTTCCAGAAAAATAAAGTTGAGGAAATTAAGACTCCAGGTCTTCTACAACCTTTATCCATTCCAAGTCAACGTTGGGAGGATATTTCAATGGATTTTATCAAAGGTTTACCTAAGTCCAAAGGAAAGAGTGTCATCATGGTGGTAGTTGATAGAATTACCAAGTATGCACACTTTTTTGCATTACATCATCCATTTAAAGCAACTATAGCTGCTACTGCATTTATGGAAACAATTCAAAAACTACATGGAAACCCAAATATTATTGTAAGTGACAAAGATCCCATTTTTATTGGAAATTTTTGGACATAATTATTTTCTTGTTTGGGTACTCAACTAGCTCATATCTCTTCTTATCATCCACAATTCGATGGTCAAACTAAGATAGTGAATAAATGTTTGGAAGGATATCTTCGTTGTTTTGTATCTGACAAGCAAAGACAATGGGTCAAGTGATTACCTCTCGTTGAATGGTGGTATAACACTTCCTTCCATACTGCAGCAAAAATGACCCCATTTATGGAACTTTATGGAAATCATCCATTGTCCAACACATCATCTTTAAGAGAAAATTCTAAGGTTCAAGCAGTGGAATATCACATCGAACATCAACAATAATTTCTCCAACTCTTAAAGGATAACCTAAATTTGGCACAAAATGGAATGAAACAACAGGCATATCAAAATCACAGCGAGAGAAGTTTTGATGTAGGAGCCTCGGTATTTTTACGGCTACAACCATACAAACAAATGTCCATCAAGAAAGGTAAGAAGGATAATAAATTATCGCCAAAGTACTATGGTCCTTACAAGGTGTTGCTATATATTGGTACTATGGCATACAAATTGGAGCTTCCTTCTTCTTCGCAAGTGCATCCATTTTTCCATGTTTCATGCTTAAAGAAGGTTATAGGTGACAAACTTCCAGTTCAAACAATATTGCCAGAACTTGATTAGGAATGAAAGATCATATTGGAACCTGAAGAATTCAAGGAAACAAGAACTCGGCAGCTATGAAATTGATCAATTTCAAAGTATCTCATCAAGTGGAAGAACTTACCCACTGAAGTTTCTACATGGGAGGATGAGAATTTTATACGGAAGCATCCAGAGCTACTCAAGCATTAAAGACAACACTTTTTTTAAGGAGAGGGGCATGTTAGGTCCCTATATTACTAGTATAGTCCCTTATTTTTGTTATTGTAACCCCTTTATTGTTCTTGTTGTACCCCTGTAACCCCAATATTTTTATTATTGTGCCCTTACATTATTATTGTTAGGTCAGCTAGGATTATATCGTGATCCCATGGACTCCTATATATAGAATTAGGTTTTTTCATTTGTATCATCCAAGAATTGTTCATTTATATAATGTATTTGAGGTTTCCCCCTCGAAGTGGTTGATTTATAAGGCGTTTATCTCTCTTTTCCTCTATTCATGGAGTTGGTTTCATAACAGAGTGATAAGGTGGTCACACCTTGCCACTTCAAATTATTGCATCTGATTTATTTGCAAGTATGCTTCGAGAGAGAGGAAGGCCCAACAGAGGAGGTCATGGGAAAGGTTGACCTCCCCACCCTCTCTTGCATGTGCATGGGGATGAGCATTTCAACTATGTAATTCCTCACTGGTTCAGAATAACGGTTGCAGACGTCGAGGCTCGCGAGCTCGTTGTCTCTAGTGACCATTTATGGTGTCTGTGCAATGTCTTAGGGAGACAATACAAATACCAAGAAGACACCAATGTCTTATTAGAAGGAATCATTATTGACCTACAGTTCCACTTACACCATGTGAAATCAACATATCATAGAATTTCCCAACTTCGGGGCATGAAGCTTCACAGGTCAGACTTGCCATCGATAGATACAATTGATGATTCCTCACTCTCTCTCATGCATGTAGAAGCTACCCAAGCCTGCTATCATAGTCCCTCGCCACGTCCTTTCATGTCTCATGGCGACTCAAAACCAATATTTGTTGGTTCGATACCATCTTGTAGCAAAGGTGGTGGCCTCAGTAGTCATGTCTCGAGTCAAGGCAACCACGTTAGATCTCTTAAAAGGCACTCTAAGTTTCTAGCCTCGTCCTGTTAGCCCATCACCTCAGGGCTCCCTTTTCTAGATGATCCAAAATAGTATAAATTGTGCTTTTTGGTCCAGGAGAAGCCACCTAAATGGTAGTTGGAGCTAGTGGCTAGATAAGGTAGTGTGGGCCTATGTTTTTCTCTTTGTCTTGTGTCACCGGTCCACTATGTTGCATTGTTGGTCTTCTAAATTATTGGGCTTGACGGTCTACTATGATCCATTTTTTGTCTTAAATTGTTGGTTCCTAGTCATGGTCTTATACATTTTGATGGATTGTAATTTCATGGAGGTTACTTGGTTTCTCCATTGTGAGTAGACACCTCCTCACTTTTGCCTTCATCTTTTGGTTTCTTGTACTCGGCCCATGGCCAGTTGCTAGTGAGCTCTATTGCTCTGCTTAATGTAATTTTGGCCATGATCCAGGTGGATATTGGTGGTCACCCGCCTATTCCACTTGGGGCTCCACCATTGTCTATTTCAGTTTTTCAGTTTCGGCACAGTTTACTATTTTTAGCAGTTTTTCGGGTCCTAAACTTCCGGAGCCGTTTTGAGGCCCTAAACGACGTTTTTAGGAAGCGGAGGGCAACATGAGTCCATGGACCGATGTTGCACCATGGGCAAGGCCCAACCAATCCTCGGATAGATCTTTCTAACGCGGTATGGATATGACGATCAAGCAGAGATGGTAACTGTATGCCAAAGTTACGCCCTTGGGAAGTTGAAACACCAATTTACCCAAACGGGGCCCATAGTTTTAGCGCTTCTCATCTCCTAGGGTTAAGGGTTTGGGCATTTTAGGATTTCTTATTGTTTCTAAATGATAAATATGGACACCGAGCCTCATTTGAAAACACGGTTCGAGAGGGCACTCAGCACTTCACATCTCTTCTTGAGAGATAGCTACCGGCGCCTAACTGTTTGCCACACCTACGTACGCAAGCAAATTTAGGTTCTTTGATATTAATGAAATGAAGTGTTATTTCCGCTGCATCTCCGTATTTATGTTTATATGTTTATTTTGTTGCGTTCCTGCATAAATCCGGATCAGTGGTATCAGAGGGGTCTGCTTTTTCTCGATCCTTCTTTGCATGTCCCCAACGAGGTCGGGTTATAAGGAGCTAGGGCTTGATCTGGTGGAACCTTTGCAAGATCAGCCTCGCAAACCTCGACGGACGCCCATGGGGGACGAAAAGAAAGATGAGGGAGCAGGAGATCCTATCAAAATGTTGCTCGAGGAGGCCCTCGAAAAACAAAGGAACGCGATGATGGATAGCTTTGCTCAGATCCTTCAACGGCTGCCCACCGGCGGCGCATCTGCATCCAGTAGCCACTGCGGAGGCACGACTTTCGTTCTGAAGAAATGAGGGTACGACATTCCCATATTTGAGGGTCGAATAGACGCGGATGCCGTTGAATAGATAGTTGAATCTCATTGAAGGATATTTCTCGGTTCATGACTTTTCGAGGCCAGGAGAAGATTATTTTACTCCTCGAAGCTACCCCCCATGTTGGGCGGTGGAAACTACGTGAACAAGGACCGAGACGGAACCCTCTCGTTCTCGGCCGTGCAACTTCCAAATTCTTTCGAGGCAGGTCAAGGAACGGTACTATCTAGTGGGGAGCTATGAGGACAAGTACATACGGAATGGACTATATTTGTGACAACAAAGGGATCAAGATGTGCATGAGGGCGGCAAAGATTTGTTCCATACCTGGCGCAGGATTGAGCATCGAAGATTCGAGAGAAACATGCGGTGCTAAAGTATCGCAGTATGCTGATACATTGAGGAGGAAATGGGTTCGCACTTGCGATCTCTCCTCACTTGGTATGGCATACCGGTTTGCTACCAAGATTGAGCAGAAATTCAAACAGAAGAAGCGAGACTTTGGATCTGCGAATCAAAAGCAAGGGAAAAGTGCTTCCAAACCGCAGAACAAAGGACAGAGCCAAGGCATGGCGGCTAAAGACAACCCGTCAAAGCCACAAGAAAAGAACAACACCGCAAAGCCAAAGAAGGACACGGGAAAGTGGTGTGAGTTCCATAAGAGCTCCACTCACAACACGAGTGTCGGGCCAAGCAGTCGCTAGTGGCCGAGATGAGGGCTTCTGAGTCAGATGCATGCTCTGACTCCGAATCAGAACCTGAAAAGGGGAATGAAAAAGGGAAACAGATTAATGATGCGGAGCCCAACGCCACTGTTGCCACTACAAAGGTCCAGAAGGAGGAACCGGAAGATCCAGAGGAGGAGGAACGTCTCTTCCACTCCCAGATGTGGGTAAAGGGCTCCCCTGTACAGTTCATTGTCGACAATGGGAGGCAAAAGAACCTCATTTCAGCAGACGCCGTGAAGCGGTTGGGCTTGCCGACCACAGCTCACCCACATCCATACACCATCGGGTGGCTTCACCAAGGACGAGATCTCCGCGTCAGCCAGCAGTGCCGCCTTCCCTATAGCATCAGGCCCTTCACGGATGAGGTATTATGTGACGTTGCTCCTATTGATGTTTCTGATGTATTATTAGGACAACCATACTTGTGGAAGCGTCATGCTGTGTATGAGTCTCGACCTCGTGCTGTTATTATTACTTTGGGAAATAAGTTGTACTAGATACCAGAGGTACCACCTCCTACGACTATCTCTTTGGTTACGCAAAACAATGGGTAGCTCATTTTCCCAAACTAGGAAATTTGTTTTTCCACAGTGATGATCCGCCCCGGGGCAAGAAGAAAACATGGCCACAACCTCTAGACAGGGCTCCTCTGCACAACAACAACAAATGGATAAGGTTGTGGAGGAGTACGAGGACATATTCACCTCACCCACAGGGGTTCCTCTGCACTGTCAGGTCAAGCACCCGATTGATCTGACCCCCGGTGCGCTGCTACCTAATGGACTGATCTATTGGCGCTCTGTTCTGGAGAATGATGAAATCAAGAGGCAGATTCAGGAGCTGTTGCAGAAAGGTCACATCAGACCAAGTTCATCACCCTGTGGGAGCCCGATCGTGTTGGTACGGAAGAAGGATGGGACGTGGAGACTCTGTATTGACTATCGGGCGCTAAACAAGATCATTGTCCGGAATAGGTACCCAATCCCACGGATTGATGACCTTCTCGACCAACTCAAAGGTGCAAAATATTTCAGCAAGATCGACCTGAAGTCTGGGTATCACCAGGTACCAATTGAACCCTCCGATGTGTGGAAGACTGCCTTCAAAGCCAAGGAAGGCCTTTTCGAATGGCTGGTCATGCCTTTTGGGTTGAAGAATGCTCCCGCCACCTTCATGAGGATGATGGATGACATCTTGCGGCCATTCACCAACTCATTTGTAGTGGTGTACTTGGATGACATTCTGATCTTCAGCCAGACTTGGGAAAAGCACCTTCACCACATCCGACAAGTCCTCCAAACACTGCGGCAACACAAGTTGTGTGCCAATTTGGAGAAGTGCACTTTTGGCATGACCCAGGTTCAATATCTGGGATAAATTATTGATGAAAGGGGGTGCATGTGGATCCAGCCAAGATCCAAGTCATTCGGGATTGGCCAGCCCCGACTACTATAACAGAGCTTCGCAGCTTTCTGGGTCTTGCTAATTTCTACCGTAGATTCGTGTTGGGATTCTCTCATGTCCTTGGCCCTTGAGTCAAGTCACCAAGGGAGGAGTGAGAGAAAAATTATTTTGGTCGGAACCTCAACAGAAGGCGTTCACAGAATTGAAAAATTGCCTCTTTTCTACCCCAGTGCTCACATTACCAGACTTGCAACGACCATTTGAGATCGAGACAGATGCTTCTGACTATGCTATTGGGGCAGTTATTACTCAACGGGGACATCCAGTGGCATATCACAGTGAGACATTGTCTAACACAGTTCGCAAGTACCCCACATATGACAAAGAAATGTACTCCATTGTGCAAACTTGTCGACAATGGAAGCATTACATTTTGGGGAAGGAAACAATCATCCATACAGACCACAGGCCCCTGCAGTTCATACAGACACAAGGGAAGTTGCAGAATGATCGCCATCAGAAGTGGTCTACATATCTGCAACAGTTTCATTTGAACATCAAGTATAAGAAGGGTAGCACCAATCATGTTGCGGACTGCCTCAGCCGACCACCGATCGTGGCGCTCACCACTGTGCTCAACTCTTGTGGGCACGAGACTTCTGATTGGCCGCTTCTCTATGAGAGTGACCCAGAATTTGGCCAAACTTACAAGGCACTCTTGGGGGGTACGCAAGTTCCAAATTTTCACCTCCAAGATGCACTTTTGTGTCACATGGGACACCTTTGTGTTCCTTCAAGCGAGCGTGCCAAGATGATATGGGAAGCACACTACAGTCGAGTCGCTGGGCATTTCGGGGTCGAGAAAACAGTAGCAATCCTGCAGAAGTATTTCTATTGGCCGAACCTTCGAAAGGATGTGGAGAAGCACATCAGATCCTGCACTGCTTGTGCCATTGCCAAACCGACCATCAAGAAGCAAGGCCTATATACTCCTCTACCTACCCCTAGTCGACCTTGGGAATCCATCTCCATGGATTACATGTCGGGCCTGCCTTCTGCTAAGCAGGGAAATGACTGTGTTTTTGTGGTCGTCGACAGATTCTCGAAGATGGCCATTATGGCGGCCTGCAAGAAGAATATCACAGCAGAAGCCACTGCTAAACTCTTCTTTGAACGAGTGTGGGTGCACTTTGGGATCCCACGGTCTATCATATCAGATCGGGATAGCAGTTTCCTCAGCACATTTTGGTCCAGCCTCTGGTCGATGTTGGATACCAAGCTCACCAAGTCCACAGCTTTCCATCCCCAAACAGATGGCCAGACAGAGGTCGTCAACAGAATGATTGTACACATTCTGCGCATGTACAATTCAAAGCATCCACGCACATGGGACGAGAGCCTCCCTTATGTACAACATAGTTATAACCGGGCTCTCCACAGTTCAATTGGCCATAGCCCCTTTCAGGTGGGCTTGGGATTCCGGCCACTATGTCCCATTGACGTAGCCATGCCATTTGCAGCTGCTCAGGCCGATTCAGCTCATGTCCAGTCTGAAGTTGACAAAGCAAGTAGCTTCATCGAGCGCATTCAACACATCCGCCAACAGGTTCATGATATATTGGACAGAGCCAATGCCAAGTACAAGCAACGCCATGATCAACACCGGGTGCCACACAACTTCCAGGTGGGCGACAAATATGGCTACATTTGCAGAAGGAGCACCTCACTGGACCCCACCGGAAGCTTCGCCCGCTCCGATACGGTCCGTACACCATCACCAAGGCTGTAGGGAACAATGCCTTCGAGCTCAGTATTCCACCATTCCTTGGTCTGCACCCAATCTTCAATGTGGATCGCCTTCGTCCTTACTTCCCACCTCTACTGGACACCTCGGACATTGCAGAACAACTCACACCAACTGAGTTAAATCCAGACTGCATGGAACAGGCCACCACAGATTGCATCATGGACATGCAAATCAAGAACACTCGCCAGCAGAAGATCCAACTATATCGGGTTGTCAAGGCTGGCCAACTCCTGCACCAAGGAAAGTGGTTCACCAGGGACCAAGTTCAGCAGAAATTTCCTCATCTCATGGAGGAACTTAACGCAATGGGGACCATTGCTTCCTAAGGGGGGAGGAATGATCCAGGTGGATATTGGTGGTCACCGCCTATTCCACTTGGGGCCCCACCATTGTCTATTTCA